>JAUELO010445629.1:0-13739 GCA_032357855.1 Amphibolips quercusostensackenii | reverse complement strand
GCTAGTTAGTTCAGAAAGATATTGAAATTCACGACGGAAACAGAACAAAATTTTATGATTTTCAGACTCTTTGATTGCCGAAACGTAATGATCAGTTTGAAAAGCGAGATTCAAAGTTTGGACGATCACACTGAATGCTCATGTATGACAATGTCGTAACAGTTTTTTACAATCTTAAAATTATAATAGATTAAAATGGGTTATGAATTAACTATGCACATTCAGGGTTCTTATGCGCTTCTTTATAATAGTGTTCCGTTCTTGTTCAGAAGAAATTTTTTTGGTTGTATATTTTTCTCATTATTCATAGCAAGCTTAGTAGAAATGATTTGCCTCAAATAAGAATCACCTTCAATAAGCATGAACGCGAGCACCTAAAGAAGGCTATTTAAATCTCCTAATCAAATAGCGTCAAGCAATGAATTGCTGGACACAAATAAATGAATTTACTTAGGAATGTAGATAATAATTATCAAAAGGATATTAAAATAGAAAACGTGAAAAGTATGAAAGTTTAATCAAAGAACGCGATGGTGTAATATTCTTATCTCTATTTCAACAATTAGAAGATCATATTATGAGATTGATGAGTGTACGTAGCCTGTCTTCTATTTAAAAAAACTACCTTTTGATAGCTTAAACAAAGTTAAGAGATATAAGAATTTTTTAAATTTCAATAAATCAATGGACTATATATTAATTATGCATATTCAGGCTCCTTATGCGATCCCTTTCAACAGAATTCTTTTCTCAATTTTCAAAATTTGTTTCGGTTGTACATCTTTCTAGTTTTTCATTAAAAATTTAAATTATATAGCAAACTTTATATGAAATTATTATAACTTAACTAACTGCTAGTGAAATTTTAGAAACTTTAATAGTAAAATATGGCTACGAAAAGTTGGTATATACTGCTTATTTCGATTAGTCAAAATATTTTCTGATTCAATAGTAAATAACAACTTATTTTTTAGTAAAAATATATAACCTTTTTTAGGACTAAATATAATAATAAAAGAAGTAATAAGCATGAAAAACGTGAAGTATATAAAAGTTCAATACAAAAAGGCGTTGATGTTACATTCTTGAATCTATTGACACAAAATAAGAAGGCCATATTCAGAAATTGGTAACGTGACCTAGTGAGTTTCAGTTTAAAAATTATCGCCTTCTGATTGTTTTTACAAAGCTGAAAAAACATAAATTTTACAAATTTCAAAAATTAAACTCATCTGTAGAAAAGTACTTTTTTTCAATGATAATTATTTTGACGAAATTTAAATATACTCTCAAATTCCTTACTTTTTTCTTGATAATTATTTTTTCCAAATACAAACTGAACTATTGCATTTTTTTTTTAAGATTCATCTTCTCTTAGTTTCAAGTTCAACTCTTTGAATAAAAATTCTAGTGTTTGGTTAAAAGTTCGTCGATTTTCTACAATAATTTAAAAGATTAAAATTAATTTCTTAATATTTTCGATATTTTTACTTTATGTTTGATCTGTCGTCAAATCCATTAATTGGTAAATTGTGCAAAGCCCGATAAACAAAAAAAATGTTGTATAACTTTGTGGGTAATACAAATTTTTGAAAATTTTAAAAAGTATATATATTGATAGACATTTTTCTACAGATTGAGAAAGTGTAGATAGTAATCAAAATACGAATCTAACTATACCAATATTTTAGCCTTTATAACGATATTGAAATTATTGATAACAGAAGCAGAGATTGCCATTTTAATAATAAGAAATTATTATCTTGAATAAACGTGGTGTTGGTTTCACTAAAATAAGCGACTATGTAAAAATTACGTTTCAATTAACATTTAGTAAATAAAAAAAATAAATAAATAAAAATGGCAATCTGTGGCTAAAAATGATTATTCTTTTGCAAATAAAAATTCAAGTATTTTGTTAAATGTTTGTTCTTTTTTGTTAAAGTCAACTGTTTTTGATTTTCGATTGATTTTTTTTGGTTACATACACGATTATGACAGATTTTATTGACAATTCATTTATTTAGTTTAAAAATTTATCTTTTTGGTTAGAAAGTTGACTATTTTGTTGAAAAAGTATTTGTTTCAAATACTAATGTTTTAACTTAACATGTCACTAATCTACTTTCAGTTGAAATTTCGTCTTTTTTGGTCAATTTTACTTCAATTTAAAATAAAAAAAAGTTTTTGTTTGGAATATCAACTATTGCATTTCTTGTTCAGAATTTAGCCGTTTAGTCAGCAATTTTGTATTTTTTGTTAAAAATTCATGTATTCTTTTAGAATTTAACTTTTATGTTAAAAATTCTTCCTCTATAGTTAGAAATTTATTTTCTTAGGCCAACAACTAAAATATTTCATTTTTTCGTTGAAAATTTATCTTTCGTAGATAAAAATTCGTCTATTTGTTGAAAAATTTAACTATTCTGTTAAAGTTTTTTTTATTCAAATTATTTTTTTATATCTAAAAACTAATATATTCCTTTTTCTGTAAACAATTAATGTTTTTCATTTGATACGTTTTAAAAACATTTACAATCAAAATGTTTTCAAGCTGTTTACCTTAGAATTTTTACAGATTAAAATTTATAAAATTTTGACCATCCTTTTTAAACAGGTCAATCATAAATTTGAATGATTTTGAGAAAACATGGTGTAGATTTTCGACTCTTAATCTTTCGAATTGAATAAAAATTCTTAAGTTTTGGTGATATAGAATTAAAAATAACTTAATCTTCAAAATTAGTAATTGAATAATGAATCATTTCTGAAGTTTGTATTTTAATATAACGTTATTCAAACCGTACTTTTTTGCAACATGCTGTTTAATTTTTAAATAAATGTTGCAATTTTCAATATTTACAACTTCATATTCTTTAATTTATAACTGTATAATTAAAAATTATGTTATTATAAATATTTTTATTAAGTTTAATTTTTAAGATTCATAAGTGAGTACACTTCATTCTTAAAAATGTCTAAATAAATATTCTTAAATTTGGATGATTTTGATGATCAACACTTAAGATTGTTTAGTTCTGTATCTTCAAAATTGAACAAATTTCAAATAAAAATCATACAAATTTCAGTTTTCAAATTTTAAAACTTGGAACTTGACTAATTTTTAATTCTATATTAAAAAAATTAACACTCTTAAATTTTACACATTTGAAATTCATATTTTCACAGTTTTAAAAAGTGACGGTTGGAAATTCTGAAAATATTAAAATATAAAATTAAAAATCATTTAATTTTTTTAAATTTACATGTATCTTCCAAAGGTATGCAACTTGCAATGTTTCTTTTTGCAAATATTTTAATTGTAAACACCTGAAATTGAAAATTCTTCAACTGAAACGACTACAAATTCAAATATATTTAAATTAATAGATTTTCCGTTGAAAATTTCTAAATTTTGAACGATAAGAATAGCTCCCAGGATTTATTTTAGGACGTGAGTGTAACTTTTTTAATTTGCAATTAGAGTGTTGTAGATAGTTCAAATATTTAGTTGAAAATTAAGTTTTCTGTTGAAAGCTAACATTTTGGGGCTAAAGTGCAACGGTTTTGTATTAAATTTGTCTTTTTGGTATACAAATTCCTACTAATTAATCTTTTTTGATTAAAAATAAAGTATTCTTGAGAAAAGTGATAAAAGATTCATATTTTTGATTGAGAAATTAACTATGTCGTTAAAAATAATTTTTTTTTTTTTGCTTGGAAATGCATTATTTTTAGAAAAAAGTTTATGTATCTTGCTGAAAACTCGCCTTTTCGGTCGAAAATTAATCTTTTTGGTTTGAAATTTGTCTTTGTAATTAGAACTTAAGTTTTTTGTTGATAATTATGACTTTTTTGAAGTTTCTTTGTAAACTATCTTGCTGAAAATGCATCTAATTTAGTAGTAAATTGATCATTTTGGTTTTATTTTGCTGTTTACAAATTTTTGTTTGTGAGTTAGTTGGGAGACATTCGGAAAGCTCCTATGGAGCTCCCCTGGCGTTCAAGCTATAGAGCCTATTGTGGCACACCCTAAAATATTCGCCCTAACTTATTGACCCTAGACCTCCTGATGAAGCCTAGTATGTCAATTACTGATCCCGTTATAATTTTGTCAGGTTCGAGAAAATAGGCCTTAAGGGTTTGCTGCCTGAGTCTAGCTGATACCGGGCACTAGCATAATACATGCAGGGATGTTTCATTATCCCTGCCGCATTTCCTGAACTCTGTCGTGGGGTTATTCCCGATTTTGTACATATGATAGTCCAGGTGATTGTGCCCTGTAAGCATCTAAACAACTGTTCTTATGTCTTTCTTGGATAATCCCATGCTTTCTCTGTCTCTGTTTATCCTGTACCTGTAGCCCAAGATCACTTCTGCCTTTTTGTAACCCTAAAAATGTTCCCAATATTCGCGTTGCTTTGTTCGAATCTAGTTTTTAATAGCCATCCCGATACATCAAGTCGCTAGGCCCAGGATTGGTTTTGGTCCTATGTATTTACTTGCAGCGCCGCATTTTGCTAGCTGGTCTGCATTTTCGTTGCCGATAATCTTTTTGCCACTAGGAACCCATATTACAGCAACTTTATTCTTATCTGAAAGTTGATTTAGTTCAATTTTTTAGTCCCAGATAAGCTCTGATGTTGTGTCTGGTTTTACAACTGCAGATCATGTCGCCTATCTGTCCGAGCATATCGTGATCTGCTTGCCAGCCTCGCTTTTTTCAAGTCAAGTCTCAGCATAACGAATGACGGCCAAGAACTTTGTTGCTGTTCTTGACCCTCCCTCTTATCTAAATCCATCTGCGTACCAGATTTCCCTTTGTGAAATTGGTTTATTATTTGCTTTTTACGTATCCCTGCTTAACTTACAGACGCTAAATGTCTTGGGGAAGTCAAAGCGTTTCGTTATTTCGTCTTGCCTCATCTCTAGAATCGGCAGTGTACGGATGTCCCTTATAAGCCTTGTGTGTCCAATCGCCCGAGTCCACGTATTTACTCTTGCCAGACAATATGTGATCACTCTTTACAAAGCATGAATCCTATCGCCACTGTTGGCGTAATCCTCTTTGCATCGTGTCAAATCCCGCCCGTGACAACCAGTCCACGGTGTCTTGGTTTAAGGATAGCAGAGTAAAGCCGTGCAAGCATTTTAGGCCCTAGACCCTAAATCAAATAAAAAGCTCTTCTGCGGATCGAAGCAGACGTGACAAACTTTCTAAATCTGGTCTTCAGGTGCTTCTTCTAGTTCAGTTTATTATCTAGCTGTTTATTCCAGATATTTAACTAAATTTTAAAACGTCAGCCTTCTGCTACAAATTACAGGAGCATTAACTTTCGGCACTTTGTAATTTTTCGTAAAAATGACCAGGCTGGTTTTTCCGGATCAACCGAGAGCCCTGATACTTTTATCGAGCATAAGCTTGGTAGTTCGATAACGAGTTGCTGAAACATTCGTATTGTAATATTGCAATTTCAAAATGCGATTGTAGTAAATAGATGCTGCAGTATGCTTTCATATTCCAGGTGGATTACCTCTTGCACCTGAACTTGCACTTAAACTTGTATTTGGTTTAAAATTAGAACAAGCGTTTTGGATTATAATCGAACATAATGCTGATTGCACTAGTGTTAAGGTAAGCACAAAAAAACACAGATTTTGTACATGTTGGTACCAAAATTCGGAACACTTCTTTTCACCCAACTTTCCAGCAATTCCTCTGAATATATCAATTAGATGCAAAGATTCTAGGCGTATTATGTGTGTGTGTTTGTGT
This sequence comes from Amphibolips quercusostensackenii, assembly GCA_032357855.1. Taxonomy (NCBI): domain Eukaryota; kingdom Metazoa; phylum Arthropoda; class Insecta; order Hymenoptera; family Cynipidae; genus Amphibolips; species Amphibolips quercusostensackenii. The sequence goes on along the minus strand of JAUELO010445629.1, from coordinate 7,963 downwards.
GTTTAATCCTTGAAACCATCCACCGACCACCAGGCTAGTCACTTCGACATGGATCTCTATCAAAGAGATCCCTGACTTGTTTCCGAGTCTTTGCGAAATTGACTGGTGACCGACGGCGCTAGTTCTCTTTACATAGGGCCTATAGCCTGTTGCTCTGGTAGAAGTACATAAATTAATTTTTGTGAGTTTCGGCTCAGGGATCAAACCCCATGCTTCCTGCACAGAAGCCTGACGATCTATCATCTCAGCTGTTGCGCACGTCAAGCAAAACCACTTTTTCTGGCTGTTTCGCTTGTGCATTTTTAATAAGAATTACTTTATAGGACTGCTGAAACCAAAATATAACTTCGTTATGAGCTAAATTTTGACAGACTGATTGTGAGCGGTGAATAGTGATTGTATAAACTCGAAGTGATAAGTTACCATAAATTAGTAAGACATTGTCATAAATTGCGGAGAAATAACAATAATTCACCAAATGTTTTTAAGATTTTTGGCAACCTCAAGTTTTCACTAATTAAAAAATTTTCCATAATTTACTAGAAATTTAGAAAAATTTCTAATTTCCTCCAAAAATTGTGGGTAATTTGAATTTAAGAAAAATTTTGGTAATATATAAATTTATCGAAAATCTCTAGAAATTTCTGATATTCAATGACTTCCGAAATTTTTAAATAATTTTACTTTCATTTCAAAACATTTGCAGTCTATTTATTTTAAGTGTTTCTTAAATCAAAAATTTCCTGTATTTGTTCTAAAAAATCGCTCAAAGTAGAAATCCGTAATTCTTGTGAAGTTTATATGAAACTTTTCACTCATGTGAAACAAAAAGGTAATATAGAACCAAATTAAATTTTTCAACTCAAAATTTAATTCATAACTGAATAGTTTTATTTCTTACTAGATTGTTGCACAATTAACCAAATTCTAATAAGTCAGAACCAATAAGTTGTAATTTAACTAGAAAAATTCATTTTTGTCCAAAAAGATAATTTTTCATGAAAAAATTTTTTATTTTAAAGCATGAGTTTTCAACTAGAAAAAAAATTTTTAATAAGAAATATACATTTTCTATCCAAAATTGTATAGTTACATTGTTAGTCGCAAAAATTAGTTCTCACTAAAAAATCAAATTTCTAAGAAAATAAATTTTAAACGAAGTAGCCTAACTTATAATCCAGTATCTGAATTTCTGACAAAGAAATATGACTTTCACAGAAAATAATATGACTTTTAACCAAATACAAACATTTTTAATCAAACGAGATGAGTCTTTATTGAACACACAATTTGTTGTGGAAATTCAAGTATTCAGTCAAAAATTTACCTATTTCAATACAAAAGAAATAATTTTTTGCTTGAACAGTTGAGATTCCTGCTGGCATAAATTATATGCAAGTAACCCGATATTTTTAAATCTTAAAGCTTTTGCGCATGGCATAGTTATTTTCATACATTTTCTTTTTGAAACAAATTTGAAATAAATCAAAATCATAATAAATTAGACAAATATTTTGGACACGCCTTGACATAAGACATGAATAAAGAAAGGTCAAATAGATAAGGAGGTTGACTATTTTAATCATGTTTTCATAAAAAAAAAATGAAACAATTTCCTTTAAAATTTAAACATTTCATTGGTATATCATTATAATTAAAAGCTTAGTTAGATTTTATACGTATAGTAAAGTAAACCTTGTAACAATAAAGATTATATTTGTACACTTAAATTAGAGTCGGTTTGCATTACGTCTTTATTTAGTTTTTTCCACGCACCCTAAGCTTCGACGAAATATTTGTAAATTAGGTTCAATAATTAAATTTAAAAGTATTACACTTTTCTCTCAATCATCGGAATAGTTTTTAAAATTTAAACTTAAAAATCGTCGTTTTAAGAATCAAAATAACTTCTTGAAAAGATGTTGTTATTTTTAAAAAAATCTTTCTTTGAACATTGAGACATACATTATTCAAATTTAATCAGTTTATAAAAAATTAAAAACTTAGCCATTTACAGGTGATTGTGAAAATATTTGTGAATTTAAAAGCCTTTAGGGATATTTAAAGTTCTTGCTTTTATTTAAGACAAAAGTAGTCATTTTGTTGAAATTTAATTCACAGTAGCAAATTTTATTTACTGAATGATAACCTACTATTTGTCAGGATTTTATGGACATTATTGTACTCAAAAAGTAGTAATGTTAAACTTAAATATTTTTTGAGCAATTAGGTTAAATTAAAAGCAAATTAAATTTTGAAAACTTTTTTAATGAGTGTCGATACAAGACGTAAATAAATCTAGGAAAAATTGATTAGGTGGGTACATAATTTTACCTTCATCGTTTTTAAGAAAAATAACTTGAAAATACATTACTTTGGAGAAGAAGGCACATTCTATTTACAAGTATAAAAGCTGATCTATAGTTGATTAAATAAAGTTAATAATATATTTCAAACATTTGACAAAATTTTAGAATATTTATAAGATTTCAAGATATTTTCAAAAACTTCAATAGATTTATAAGAGCTTTGAATATTTTTCAAGAATTTCCAATTATTTCAAAGGATTTGAAATATCGCAGTGTATTTTAGAAGTTTTTTAGTCATTTTGAATAGATTTTAGTTAATCAAAACGATTACACTAAAACGAAAAGATTTTTACATTGCCTGTAATTAATTAAAGGCATCTCAACAGATTATAAGAATTTGTAGTTGTTTCTGAAAATTTTAATAATTTTTTTAAAGCTTTAAATAGGTCAATTGTATTTTAAAAGATTTTGAACGATTAGCAATTTATTTATTTATTTTAAAATACGATACAATTGTTGTAGAAATTTCCAAGGATTTTTATGACTTTGACAAATTTTTATACATACGATTAATGTAGAATTAAAGAAATTTTTCAAATTTTAGAAGATATTAAAATATCTAATAGGACCTATGAGGTTTCAGGATATTTAAAGCGATTTCAAGGGATTTTTAAATGCGATTACAAAACATTTCATTATTCGTCTAATAATGTCACTGATGAGTAAAATCATTTTTTTTAAACAAACGTTAAAAACATTTATACATCACTCTACAGACTTCACAGAGTAGAGTCTTCTGTAACTCACTCCTCATGAAGTGGCAGCTTTAAGACATTTCTCCGCACAGTTTAAAACGACATTCATTAGCTCAGCAAAAGTTAGCGAATCCCTTGGCTAGAAAGCAACTTTGTAAAATCACACCCCACGCTAAGAACAGATTTGTAGCAGCCTGCAAAAAGTTAACAATTCCTCTCACAGGTTGTCATTTCTGATTTAACAATTCCTACAGGTCTGCAACTTTAAAACGTCAATCCACACAGAATAGAGTGATATGTAGCAGCCTGGAATTGTGGACAACTCTTTTCGCAGTGTAGGAAATTTAGGACTTTACTGCTCCTTGAAACAAATATTATTCAACAAGCTAGTAAAAGTTTAAAATTCTTTTTCCACAGTGTAGAAACTTTAAGACATAGACATTAACAGTGAAAAACGACATTTTGCAGCATGCCTAAAGTGTACAGATTTTATCAAGGGGTCCAAAATCTAAGACATCACCAAAGAGTTAAAAAGGGTATTAGGCATTTGAAAAAAAGTGGACAGGCCTTCTTATAGGAAGGCTAATTTCTGACGTCACTTGCCATAGGCTAGACACTTTTAGACATCACTCCCTACAGAGAAAAATGATATTTGTCAGTCTAGAAAATCTCAGCAGGATTTTAAACATAATAGCAAACTCAAGACATTGCTCTCAACAGTAAAAAACAGTAGTGTGTAGTCTGAGGAAAGTAGACAGGTGTTTTCACTCATGGTCAACTACAGAACATAAATTTACAGTGGTAACGATATCAGGCAGCAGTAGGGAGGGATAAATTAAATTTGCTATATAGTGGAAAGTCCTGTCCACTTTTCTCACAATGATAAATATCGATTTTTACTGCAGGAAGTGCTACTTAAAAGTTGAAAAACTTTAGGAAAACCTTTCTTATTTTTTCGGGTTGCTAAATATCGATTTTCCCTGTTGCGTGTGACTTCTTGAAGGTGCGACAATGTGAAAATACCTGTTTACATTTCTTAGGCTACCGTTTATCCTTTCTCACTGTAAGTAAAAATGTTTAATAGTTACCGCCCTATAGCAAGACTGGTTCGCTTTTTCCAGACTGCTACATAACGTTTTTTACTCTGGATTGTAATGTTTTAAAAAATTGAAGCAGTAGAAATCGATGTCTTATATCGCCACTCTGCGAACAGATACGACCACTTTTTATAGGTAGCTACATATTGTTATTTACTGAAGGGAGCGATGTCTCAAAGATGTAACTCAGTGGGAAGTGATGCCTTAAATTTGCCACCCAGTGGAAAGTTCTGTTCACTTTTTTTTGGCTACTGAATACCGCTTTTTACTGTATGGAGATATATTTTAAAGTTTTCACTCTGTGAGGAGAGATCTTTCTAGGTTGCTACCCAGCAAGTAGCAACGTTTCAAAATTGCCGCACGATGGGTAGACTTATTTAATTTTGCAAGGCTGGTATATATTGTTTTTTACTGTGTGGGTAAATGTCTTTGAATTGTGACACAACAGTAAGTAATATTTTAAATTTTTTACCCTATAAGGATTTCTGTAAACCTTTTTCACCCAGCTAGATATCGTTTTTCACTGTGAAAAGTGATGTCTCAAAGTTTTCACCCTGTAGGAACCACTTTTATCAGGCTAATATATATTGTTTTTCACTACGCGGGGTGATGCCTCGACATTGCAATACAGTAGTAAGTGATGACTTGAGTTGCCACCCTTTGAAAAAAATTTTCTACTGTTCCCTGGTCAATAGATTTCGTTTTTAAATGTATAGAGTGATGACTTAAAGTTTTACACCGTGAAGAGTAATATTTCAAAGTTTTTCACCTGTAAAGAGATTTATTATTTTTTTTAGGATGCTGTACATATTGGTTCACCGTGGGAGGTAATGTTTCAAAGATTTTGCCTAGTAAGAAGTGATGTCTCAAATTTTTTACTCTGTGGGAATTCCTGCCTACTTTTTCTAGGCAGCTGAATATTGTTCTGTACTGTTTGGATTAATGTCTCAAAGTTGCTACCTAGTGGGGAGCAAAGTCTTAAGGTTGCCAGCTTTCAAAAAGTCCTGTCCACTTTGTCTAGGGTATATAATAAGGTTTCTAACTGTTAATAGTGATCTTATAATGCTGCCGCCTAGTAGGGACTGACGTCTCAAAGTTTTCACCCTGTGGGATGACTTGTCTTCATTTTTCAGGCTACTACATATCGTTTTTTAGTATTGAGAGTATCGTTTTAGAGCTGTTGACCAGTGAAGAGAGTTATCCAATCATTCGAGGCAGCTAAGTTTTATTTTTTACTATAGGGTATCACTTCTCATAGTTCCCATACTGTGCGGACTGATATTTTGAAGTTTTAATGCTGTGGGAAGACTTTTTAACTTTTGTTGGTCTGCTACATATTGCTTTCCACTGTAAAGCACACTATCTTATAGTTGCAACACAGTGGAACGTAATGACTTAAAATCTCCACCCTGTAAAAAGAAATGTTTTAAAGATACCACTTTGTGACAAGCGACGTTTTTAATTTGCCATAGTGTCAAAAGACTTGTCCACATTTTTCAGGCTACGGAATATTGTTTTTCACTCTGCGCGGTGACGTCTAAAAGCTGCAGGACTCTGGCAAGTGATGACTTAAAGTTGCCACTTTGTTGGGAAAATTACTTGCTTATGCCAGGCTGCTAAATATTACGTTTCACAGTAGAAAATGATGTTTTAAAGTTTTTTGACTGTGAGAAGTGACGTTTCAAAGTTTACAACCTGTAGGAAGACTTGTTCACTGTTATCAAGCTGATACACATTACTTTTTGCTGTGGGGAGTGATCTCTCAGAGAAACTACCCAGTGAGAAGTGATGTCTCAAATTTGCCACACTGTGGAAATTCTTGTTTACTTTTTTCAGGCAGCTTATTATCGTTTTTCAATATAAGAAGTGATGTCTCAAAGTTGTCTCCCTGTAGAAAGACCTAAACCTCTAAAAATTAATGTAAAAAATATGTAATAAGATCTAGCAAATATATTTTTCAAATTGAAGAAATCTCAAATAGAAAAATGAAACAAGACAACGTTTTAAACAACATTGAAAAAAGAGCTTTCTATCTCAAATAAATGCCGAGTTATGATTCTTTAAAAAAAATCTGATTTTTTTAAAAAAGAGACTGAAGGGGCAACTTGCGAAGTTTGTATCTGTACTTGAGAAACAGTTAAAATAACAAAAAAATGTTCGAGACATTATTCAAAGTGGACGCAATTTCACGTAATAGTTCAAAAAGCAATAATCTAGCCCTGATAATTTATAAGTTAAGACCTACTTTTCAGTTACGAATTTACAAAATTTCGATTTTTTCATCTAAAATTGTTATTAAAATTCACAAATTTTTGCACAGACCTTAAAAATGATGTATTCAATGTCATACTTAATTACAATAGAGTGTTTTCTTTCAGTTTCTTATTGTTTCTCACACATGAACTATTACATTCTACTGTTAATAAGATGATCAGAAAAACGTTTGGAAGAATTTATTAATGTTTATGGTAAAGTTATCTCAAAATCGAGTTTCAAATTTGCTGTTTTTTCCTTAATTTTTCAAATGATATTTAACTTCTTAGTTTTATTAAATCTGTAAGCAATTAATGATACCAAAAATAATTATGTGAATAACACATAATTATTTATAACTGTATTCGCTTAGAAAAACGCTAGCAACTTCTGGTTTTTTTTTTTTGAATTTTTCACTTTTTGTCCACTTTTTGTTGAAAGTAAGTATTTATTTGCTTCTGCTAAGCCAAAATAATCGTTCGAACAAATTATATTGTTTATAACTCTCTTCTCCTATAGTCGTTTGAGAAAGTTGCGCATTTTCTAAGAATTTTATTTTGTGTTTAATTTTTATTCATCAGGGTAATAAATAATGGAATATAATAAACTTGAGAAACTTTTTCCAATACGTAAATTTTACTGTAAACAGTATAATTATTATCTGCGTTAACTTGTTCTTATTAAAGTGTCCCTCTTTTTTACCATAAGAGCTGGAGATAGAGAGCAATAGCGAAATGTAGTTAAAGGAACAAACGACTTCCTAGTCGTTATTCCGTAATAGTGTGCATGTTGTATTATGGCAGCTGTCATATTATTAGTGACTTTTCCGTGGTAAAATAGTGTTTTGGGTGGTGTAATTGAACAGCCAGCGAGGCCATTTCTAAAAGTGCCTGGTAGACAAATCAGAAACAACGTTCAACGGAATTTGTGTGTATTCAATTATTATAGAAAAACGCCCTCCTCTCTCAGTCTGGCAACGGATGACAAACCGTAAACGAGGCCTCGAAAGGTTTCATTGTAGCAACAGGCCATTCTACTCAAGACACACTGTCAGAAGACTGCCTACACGGTGATTCTGTGCTCGACCAGGTATTGATTTAATTTATTTGACTTAAAAATAATTTTTGCGCGTGCCATTTGAATGAATTGTTGTACGTGGTATTAAATAGCACGTAACAATATGTCAACTACCATTTCTTCCACATAAATTCTTCAAGAATTGTCTGATTACTTACTTCGTCCATGAGTGGTTTGCCGCTTCACGTGCACAGAAATTTCGCACGAGTCGCGCGAGTTTTACTTTTATGATTTCCTTGATATGGCCAGGTCTTGCTACCGGGCAGCACCGACCCAGAAGAATCGCGGTAAATCACCCTTATGGCCACGTCTCACAGCCGTAATATAGGTGGCTACAGGTCAGGATGAAATCACAACGACAGGCCGATAAAACTCTTGTGTGTCTTAAAAATGCAAAACGACCCAAGAATAAGAGCTTTCTGCATCCATCGCGCTAGTGATTTTGCATATTTTTGACATGCTGGTATGGCTT
>JAUELO010445613.1:0-13739 GCA_032357855.1 Amphibolips quercusostensackenii | reverse complement strand
TGACGTACACGTTCCGGTTGCGTCGGGATTGGTTCTAAAGAACCATGATCGTAGCTTCCGGAGCCTACAACTTCTCATAATAAAATTGATAATTAATTAAAGAAAACAAAACCTGGACATAAAAACTGAGCAATCCTTAGGCGCTGTAATGTGCTTCGTCCGAACACATCGCAGCATAGTAGCTACCATGTTAATTGTTGTCCTAATCTTCAAGTGCACCCAAAGAAAATCAAACAAATTATCAAATGTCACGCCTGAAAGCCAATCTCCTGAAAGAGTGAACCCCCTGTATGAAGTGGCTCCTGCCAACTTCGATGTTCACCAACCCTAAACTCGAGGCTCGCTGCCCACGCTGCAGTTACCCTCTCAGACTTTGCCACTGCAGTTAAATACGACCTTTATACTACCAATGCAGAAACTTCAGCCTATGTGAATAGTACCAAAAAACAATGCAGTGTAGAATCTATGTGTAGGGCCTCTTGAGACACAAGTTTATCAAAATTTCGTCTTTAAATATAAAATGAACAGTATATTGAACTTATTAGGAGCTAACAAATCTTTTCTTATTAGAAATTGGTCGCACTAAATTCTCTTTTTTTCGGTGCACTCTATTATCCTGTTATCCAGGTTCAAAAGTGATATTAATCGAATCTAATATTAGTCCCCAAGTTTTCCTCTATCAATCTTTCCTTACAACTAACTACAGAAAACAAACGTTATTTAATTTTTGTGATTTAAAAAGGGCCCCGTATAAATGAACGTAAAAGGCCTTTCTTATCAAGTAAAAATTTTGATTAGCAACACCTGCATCAATAGAAAGCCGAACTTTCACTAAATTTGACCAAAAGGCTTATTTCATACATTTGTGTGGGGTTCTTTTGTACCTTCTGAATTTTGAGGTTTAATTGATTGCACTGGTGTAAACCCTGAAAACTAAGGGTTGTACTTACGTTAAAAATGTTTTGCTAAATGCTGCAGGCCCAATTTTTGGTTGATAACGTTGACGTTGTTAGAGTCCAGTTGTTCGTGTCAATCATTTTTTTACTAATTCGTGACAGCGCGCAGGATGAGAAAATTTTTGAGTCGCGTTGCGACAAATAGTCATTCTTTATGAAACAAGTAAGTTCTAGAGAAAAAATTCCTCAACGAAAATAAATTTACCTACTTGAAAAATACAAGCATATCGACATTTTTAAAAAATTGTTTCAGCTTATGTAAATTAGCATGACTGTTTAATTAACTCGCTTTATATTTATATAACTCCTTATGAAAAAGTAAAAAATGTTTAAAAATTAGTGTAATTATTATTCGAAATTGTATTTAATTGACGTGGTCTTACATTTCGAAATGAAAGTATATGGACATGAGCAAGGGATTAAATTTTGAGCATCTATCTCTGCTTCTGCGTGTGATAGAATAATGGGAAAAAATCGAAAAATTTTCTGAAATTACCACGAATTTAGTTATACCATTAAATCTTTTGTACTCATATTTGTTCAAGAGTTATAGCTTTTTATTTTTTCAAAAGACAACAATAGACAGTAATAACTCTTTAAAGAATGAAAGTATAAAAGGTGAAATAGTATGACTGAATTCGTAGTAATTTCCGAATTTTTCCAAATTTTTTTTCGTCTTTCCGTTACGCACAAAAGCAGAGATAGTTGTTAAAAATTCAAAAAATGGTACAGGTCCATATATGTATATGAATTTTGCAATTTTAGGACACTTCTTCAGTTCCGTGCAACTTCAAAGAATATGTACATAAATTTTGATAAATTTATTACTTTTTCGGAAAGTGTATCATTAATTTAAAGCAAGCAAATTAAACAAGCATCCTGATTCAGATAAAGTTTAACAATTATTTAATATTTTTGATATACTTGTATTTATCAAGAAGGTAAGTATAGTTTCTTGTAGAAATTTCTCCTCTAAAATTTATGTGCTCCATGGAAAATGACTATTTGTTGCAACGCGAACGATGACCGTGGTCGATAATGGATGGGGGTGCAGGGGGATCTGGAAGATGAAAGGCCCTGCGATCTGAATATTCTTTCGGACGATAAAAGTTGCTGTGTCGCAGGCATGCTGAGTGACAATGAAAGAGGGGGTCAACGAAGCTTGCTGTATTCGACCCGTTAGGTGTTTCTACTGACGACTACGTGTGTTCCATAAGAAAAGGTACGTCTTTTTTTGGAAAGTTTCAAAGATTTTTTTGTCTACCTTACATAGCCTGATTGTACGTTTGAAGGGCTACGGCTCAAACATCGGTTTGTTTCAGTCTTATTCAAAACGTCGGATATTACATAACATTGACATATGACTTCTTTCTCCGCTAAACGTTTCGGTGCTTTTTTTTGCGCTCATATGCACGCGGACCATATCTTTTTCACACTGTTGCTGCCAAAGTGCTTCAAAACATCTGAGCACTTCGTGCAAATGTGGGCAAGGTAATATAAAAACACAAAGACCGTCGATGACCAGCCAGAAAAAAAAAGATACGCATGCAACGTCCAGTAAGGAGAATATGATAATCGTTGCACTGTTCACGCGCAACTCAACTTTCCGGCTGGGTAAAGCCAAAGCTAAGCTAGCAAAGAAAAAAGCACACGTTGGTATAAACACCATAAGAGACAGATTAGCTGATATGAAAGTGCAGTACCGTTCCACGAGGCGAAAACTCCTGCTCTCAGAGGTTTACATGGAGAAGAACATGGCATGTGCTAAGGAAAATGTCAATCGCGATTGGTCCAATGTAAGTTTTGAAGAAAGCGTCCTTCTGGGTATCGCTTCTTATACCACGTGCCTAGTCAGCTGCTAATGAGCGTTTCCTTCAGTATGGCTCTCTCTATCTAAGGAATATGCAAAAAAAAACTAGTCGAGAGTATACCCAGAAGGTGCTTGGCTACTAGAATAGTGCTAATCTGAAGAAATAAACAATTTAGATTGTAAATTAGTTTTGGAAAACTTCAATAACAGTGAAAACGTTATATAAGGAAAAAAATCTAGTGCGCTTTGCAGTGAGTGCAATTCAAATGTATTAAGTGACTATCGCAGCGCTACTGCTTGCTATTCTCGCCGCAGGCACAAAATTTTGCAATAACGAGGCATGCCTCTGCAATATGAAAATGAATCATCAGGAGCACGCTTAAAGCCTTCAAGAGCCAGCATCAGAGTAAGGACTAGGGAAGATGCGGATCCGAAATTGAATTTCTTTCTTTTTCTAATGCACGCTCTCGAATTTTAAGAATAGTTTAAAGGATTTTATGTTCTCACCTATAATTATTCTTCATATGGATTTAAAATATATTTTGCATTTGATCACGACAGCGGAGAAAATAGCATGCTTCGGATAGCTGTGGATGAAGATGCTTGCTTACAATAGCAACGACGCAGCAACTTAAGATTATTGTTGTGCGTTCATCACATTTATTTTATAACCATTAGATTTATACTGAATTCACCTACCGTGGGTTGAGTACTGCCACTTATCTTCTTTACTAGTTTTAGCACAGCACTTTATTTTGTAAAAGAACAACTCACTACTAATTTCCTTCACTGCACTTGTGATAATGTTTCTCATTATTATACAAGCTAGATTAGGTTATGGTTCACTCCGTTTTCTCCTTCAATAACCATAGTTACAGCGCATGCGCGCTTCACTGCGCATTACCGTTTGCTTCCTAATTTTAAATTTTTTTATACAAGTGTTCTGAATTCTTGCAAGGTTATAGAAAATCTTCAAGCAACTGATGGAAAAGCGTATGGAAAATAAATAAAATGATCCACTTGTACACTTAATGCAGAGTTGAAAGTGATTCTATGCCTTTGAAGCGTTTTCTAATCCGTTAAACGAAAATTGAATTTTGATTTAATGGTTACGTTTGTCAGCTTTAATCGGCTGTGTGATGTTTTGAAACTCATATATTTACACTGTCTAATAGAAATTTAAGAAAAAAGGACAGAACGGCATTTCTAGGTATTGAAATTTTTAATAGCCGTGAGTTTTAAGCTTTCTCACCAAGTAGGTTTCGAATATTAAATGATTTAATTTCGAAATTTTTTTTTTTTTAGTACAAAAAATAAAAAACCGATCCTTTCTACCTGCTCTCCTCAGGACTCAAAGGCCAACCAGCTGCTGATGCATCTCATTCATTTACGAGTGTTTAAAAAAGAGGTTTTATCTACTTGGCATCAAAAAACTTTCCCCTGCAGTGAAAGTTTTGTTTTTTAACCAATATTCACCCATTTCATTATTGGACAACTTGGCCAACATTGGACGTATGATATCATTAATTTTTTTGATTTGACCGTCAGCTTGCGTAGAACGTGTCGCTACCTTAATATGTTTTATCTGATTTTCTAACATAAATTTAGTGGATTCATCGGACATAAATAGGCTTTCACGATCAGAGACTCAAGTGTTCAAACTACTTCAATCGATGAAAAATTGTTTAGGACAATGTATTGCCTTCTAGCTACAAGTAGACTTAGTCGCATAGAGTTTTATAAATTTTGTAAACGTATCTATCAATAAGAAACTGTACTGATATGATACCTGTACTATTTTAATTGGACCAGAATAATCAACATGTATAAATACGAGTAAAAATAGTACATCACCTTTCGGGATTATATGCAAGTAACATTTGGCTTTTCCTGATTGCGGAGAAAAGTATATGTGTTGCAAGCAATTACGAATATGTTCTTCTATTTTATTACGTAGTCATGGAAACCAGTACGTCCTATTAATACACTCTCTGCTTCTCAAAGGGTCTAAGTGACTCATTTCATCATAATATTTCAAAACCACGTGTTCTTCTATGCTTACCAGGACATAAAAGCGTAAATCATTTCCTTTCTTTCGGTACATCACACCGTTTCGCATTTGGTACATTTTGTCTTAAAGATTTATGCGAAAACATAGCAAAGCATAAATTATTGATAGCATTTCCAAATAAAAACTATAATATCTACTCTCTACTTCTGTAATTCATTTTAATAAAGGAAAAACTAAATAAAATTTTTAATCTTCTTTTTGTTATAATAATGTTGTCCCAAACCCTATAAAACTATAGTTTTATTTCGAGGACTATACATTGATAATAAAGACCTTCCCATTAATTTTTTCTTTAATATTTTAAAAGAATCGGTTTAGCTAATATAACAAATTCTTTGAAAAAATTTGCAAAAATATTCACAAATTCCCGAAAAGAAAACGTTGTAACTGGAACACTGTTCTCCGAATCGGAATTCTTTCAATGGCTTTGAGACCCTATTTCAAATGACGTATTCCTTCTTCAGAGATTTTGTAACCAAGATATTTAATTTTTTGTATAAAATTAACATTTTTCAAACTTCAGTTCCTTTTTATTTTTCACTAAAATTTCGTAAGCTTTTTCTAAGATTTTAAATTGTTTGTCAATCGTCTCAGTTGCCACCGTAAAATCGTCCATACATGCAACTACATGTCCTGATTTAATGAGATCTGAAAATGGCTTATTTATGAAGGATATTAATTCTGATTTACTCAAACCAGTTTTTTTACTTTTCATTAAATTACCTACAATTTTTATTGATTTAATTTTCTCTTAAATTTTCTCTGCAGCACATAGTTTTCTTCGATCCAGATATGTTGAAATAAAAATGGGAATTTTTCATTTTCAAAATAATTTTAATTACTGATCACCAATTCTCGAGCTCAAATCAGACTTCTTGTGCAGCAAGAATGGATTGTTTTTTTTTTTTTGATTTGGATTAAATAACACTCTTATTTCATATAAATGAAAAGTTTATTTAACTTTTACGCGTTGACCGTTTTACATTCATAAAAATTTTTCATTCGAACTGACGTGGCGGCTGATAGAACAAAAAGGTATTTACCTCTATGGTTAAAAATTAACTTTTTTTGAATTAAAAATTTAACTATTACATTTATAGTTTAAAACTTTTGTAAGTCAACGCACAATTTTGACTGATGCTTTATATTGCCACGAATTGGCTCTAGCTGCAGTTCAACTTCAGTCAACTGCATTTTTTTCCACTTAGCGATTGAATAAACAAATTAAAATTTAAGACATCAGGTAGATCGATTCTCGGATAATTATGTTTTTTCTTAGGTATAGGTAGACATCAGAAAAAAATATTACATTTGTTTTATAGATTTCCATTGTTTATTTTGTAAATTATATTCACATAAGCAGTGGTTAATTTATTCATACATATCTAAGCGCGATTCCGATGTAGTGCCCACGATGTAAAGCGTAAACACTAACGTGTGCACTTAGGAAAACAATGTCAAAGTGATTAATTTTGTCTTGAATACAGTCCTGTATAGTTGGACATATATTTCTACCCAAAAAGCTGAAGGCGATTATTTCACCAGCCAAACCACGGTATACACAAACCTCTTTGGGAAAGCCAGATTGGGCTGGACTGATTCTCTCACGTGAAAAGCTAGATGCGGGTGGAACTTTTGTGAAAACAAAACAAAAAATTTGCCATTAAAAATCAGGTATAAAATTGATCTTAAGACTAAACATAAAGCAAATTAATATTAAAATGTGGGAGCAAGCAAAGACCCTAAATTCTCCATACAATACGAGCAGATCAGAAGTGACCCAAATAAGGGAGGAAGGACTTCGTAAAGTTGTATTCACATAGAAAGATATGAATAATAATCAAATTACAAGATTACCGTATATACAATTTCACAAATTTAATATAATTTCGAAGCAGCAATTCTTAATATAAGGGATTGCACAACAATTAGTTAAGAAATATAATAATATTTCAAAGATTTCATGGCCTTTCCAGAGATTAAAGAAAAAGATGCTAAAATGGATTATAATAAATAAAGAAACATTTTGAACATTTAATGTTTGATCTATAAGTTGCGAAAATTTTCCTAAGAATTGAAGTAATTTGTAGAACTTTAAAGATTGTAAGGTTATTTGAAATATTTCGGCTTAATATGCTCTTTTAGAGAATTGTCTTCAAAGGTTTATATGAATTGAAAGCACTAAAAATACGCGATGTTGCCTTTTCTAGGTTTTTTAACTGAAGTTTGACATCACTTATCTGCAAAACTCTTAATTTTTAACCAAAAAAAAAAGAAAATCTCGCATTTAGAAATGCAGAATCAAGAGTGCGGCGCTTTCTCCCACATGCCCGGCCTAGCCCCAGTTTGGGGTAGCGCTATTAATATCACTCATTTTGAATTAGGTTTCAATTATTTTAATTTTTTGTTTGTTTGATTTGTCAAAGCTTGAAGTTCGGCTCAATTTTGGAACAATCAGGGCAGTCAATAGTTGGCTAAGAGACTGTTTACACCTTTTTCTTGACGATGCAACTATTCCAATACTATTTGAAAAAAGATGCTTCTGATGCTAAACTATTTTCAAAAATTTATATTGAGGTGAAAAATCAAAAAAATACTTCAACAGACGTGAAAAATAATTAAACATGCCACAAAAGAACATTTTTAACCACCACCTACATGTAACAAATGTGAACACACCAATACTTTAGCATCAGTACCATCAGTCAGCATCGTTATTAACGAAATAGTAATATTGGCGGCATATGAAATAAATAGCACAATGCACATATACCTTTGTATGTGTAAATGTTTTTTCAAAATATATCAATATTTTCAAAATTGAGAAAATGGCAGTGATTCTACTACAAATTTTAAAAATGGATTTTCTCGAAAAACACACCATTAAATGTTTTTGTGGATTGTCCATAATATGGATTACATGCTCTTCAAATTTGGCTTCTAGTAAACGATTTTTTCCTATTAAAAAATTTTTTAAAAAGTCAAAATTTTTGAGTCTTTTGAAAACTACTTAAGAAAAAAGTGAATATCAAAAAAAGAAGTTGTTAAGATATGAATTTCCTTAAAAAAAGCCTCCTTAACTTTTTCAATAAATGGTACCACATCAATTTATACGTTTTTCGTATGATGAACCTTTTTGTAATTTTTACATTTTTCTTAAAGTAAAAAGTGTCAAGTTTTTTTCACATTTTCGTTCTAATAAGAAGGTTTTGGTTTTATGTAAAATTTGATTTTGACGGTTTTCATCAAATTTCCACGTTTTGAAACCCCCTGAGTCAGAAAGAATGATTTTTACGAAGGCGTCTGTCTCTCTGGCTTCCTGTCTGTAGTCTGTAGGCACAATAACTTTTGAAAAAATAATGAGATTGGATTAAGCTTTGGCATACTTGTTAAAGGCCTAAGTCAAAAGAAAAAGTTTGTTAACCAGCTTTTTTAAATGAAAATTTAAAAAGTGAGCACATTTTGAAAATTTCTGAAATCACTTTTTTTTGAAATGTAAAAATTTTATGTACGGTTGTAAATAGTGCTTAAAAAGATAAACAATTTATTCTTATGACTTTTTTTGATGAAAAAGAAATTATAAGAGTCATATTATTTAAAATTCAAAGAAACATAAGAAAAAGTGAATTTTGAGCCAAACAACGCAGAATATGAAAAAAGTCACAAAAAGAAAAACATTGCTTTTTGGAATTCCTAAAGGACTGTTATAACAAATTTTCAAAATAAAAAAATGTTTTAATTGAAATTTTTGTTTGCACAAGAAATAATAAGAAATCAAAAATTTCATTTTACGGCTTGATTAGGTTAAGTACAAGAAAAATGATAACACAAAAATTATGCAAACAAAAAAGATATACAAATTTTTGAAAAATTAATTTTTGATAGAACGCGTAGTTTTTGCTTTATTTGTTTTAATACAATATTTAAAATAAAAAAATGTCTGTATTCTGTAGACTGTAGGCATGATAACTTTCGAAAAAATGATTCAACTGAATTAAGCTTTGGCATACTTTTTTAAAGCCTGAAGGAAAAGAAAAAGTTCGTTGAAAAGCTATTTCAGATAGAAATTTAGAAAGTAAGCACATTTTGAAAATTCTTGAGCCCACTTTTTTTTAATTAAAAAATTCTATGTGAGGTTATTAGTAGTATTCAATAGAGAAAAGAGAAACGTTGCTTTTCAAAAGCCCTACCAGACTATCAATAAAAAATTTTGAAATTTTTCTGAAGAATTAAAAATAAAAATTTTTATTAAAAAAGAAACTTTAAAAATCCTATTTTGTGGTCACACTATGCAAGATACAAGAAAATGATAGTACAAAAATTATACAACCAAAAAATATCTACAAATTTGTAACTAATCATTTTTTGATATGATGCGTAGTTTTTGCTTTATTTTTAAAAAGGACTTTTAAAATAAAAAATTTAAACTTTTGGTCAAATGAAAAAAGCTACAAAAAAATATGTTTTCAGTAAGTCAAACCAAATCTTCAGGAATCAAATGTTTTTCTTTGGAGTTCAAAGGAACTGTAAAAAAATGCAAAGCATTCCGATAATGTTATAATGATATCAAAGATTATCGTAATCGTGTAGAAATCGGACCGTGTCTAAAAATATATAATAAAAAATTATTGTTATGGTATAAATGATCAGAGAATTATGTAAATCCACATGAAAAATTAAGCGCGAAGCGCGGCTATTGTAATAAGAATGTATTCCTTAAGGGTGATAGAGCTTTGCGTAAATAAAGTTGCTTTCCAATGTGAAATAAAAAACAAATTTGAAAATTACTTTAACCGTAGAAGTTTTGGTAATTTTATAATATTTGCAACTAATATCTTTTTTCCATCTAAGCTTAGTACGAAGCGCGAGGTACGTATATTATCGAGTGCGAAGCGCAGGATACAACAGACGCGCGCCGGAGGTGCGCTTAAACTTGCGAGCGAAGCGAGCCGCGCGCGATGAAAATGTGCTTGAGTAGCAGGCGGATTTTTTCAATTGGAAGAGAGATATTTTATGTTGTTAACATTTTCATTGCGTTAAAGAATTTTTATAAAAAAAAAAAAAATACAGAATTATTTATTTGAATTTTTTTCTCCAAATGAAAGTGCATTTAAAATGATTTTTGTGACATTCATTTAATAAAATGAAACTAATCTATTACCACGAAAGAAATGTGTTTTTTTTTCTGTTTTAGATTAAAAACTTTGTCATGATGAAAATTTTAAGACGTTTTTCAATCTAAAAATATCTAATACAATGTTCTTAGCAATTGTTTGGATGTATAAGTGTGTGGATGTGTGAGGATGTCACCTTTTTTTGTGAACACGATACCCTGAAGAAAGTTGGTGATAAATTTTTGAAATTTGGAGACCTCATTTTCATCACTAATATTTTGAACCTGACTAAAGTATTTCTGAAAATATTCAATAAATTTTTTTAGCACTTTATATTATTTAAGAAATCAGTTTATTATAGTAAAACATTTTTTATTTATATCATTCACAGTTGATGATAAAATATAAAATATTATTTGCCGTGAGATGGATAGTTTGACCTGTATATAATATTGACACATTTCATTTTAGGGTAAAAAAGTTATGGTCATTTATGGTATTCAGAAAATCTATTTTCATAGCAAAACTTTTTTCACTCAGGTAACATAATGTTGATGCAAGAATAGAATAGATTCATTGGTTCAAGGCGTATCGATCGAACTTACAATATAAATTCATTTTATTAAAGAGTAAGGAAGTTACGGTCATGTATAATATTTGACAAATCGATTTTTCATAGTTAAACTCTTTATACTAACATAATTCAAAATTGATACAATAACAGAAAATATTCCTTTTTTCGAGAAAAATCAATTGACCCATTATATTAATACATCATGCTAAAGAGTACATGAATTTTATATATTTATATAATTTGAAAAATCTGTTATAAGCACAAAAACTTTTTTCATCGACATTCAAACATAGTTTGAAGCGAATTGAAAGACGTTTTAACATTTGGCGCCACGATCGGTTACTAAATGAAGTTTGTGAAACAAGCGCGAGATTTCAAACATGTATCTTATGATCCCTTGCATTTTTAAGCCGAAAATATGGTTTTTGGAACAAGAAGTTAATTTTGAAGCCACAAACACGAATTTTCTACACAAAATTTAAATTTTAAAACCAAAAAATATGAATTGTAAACTAAAAAATTAATTTTTCAAGCCAAAAAGTTGAATTTTGTAGACAACAGTTAAATTTTGAAACCGAAAATATGAATTTTCGATAAAAAAGTTAATTTTCAACCAAATTATTAAATTTTTGACCAAAGATATAAATTTTTTACAAAATATTTCCACAAATATTTGCGATAGATTTATGAGACTTCTCATAGACTTTAATTATTTCACAAAGATTTCAGTAAGATTTCAAAAAGCGCACAAAGATTTAAATTATTTAAAAAAAATTTCAGATAGATTTTAAAGTGTGCGCTAAGATTTTCATGCTTTCTCAAATATTTCACAAAAATTTAAATAATTCTATGAATATTACCAGATATTTCGAAAATATTTTTAAAAATGTCGCGAAAATTTAAAATAGTTTAAAAAATATTGTACAAACAGTTTAATGATTTTACAAAGATAGATTTCAATGATTTCTTAAAGATTTAAAAGATTTCAGATAATTAAAAAAGATTTAAAAATACTTTAATAATTTCAGTAATTTTACAAATATTACCAAATATTTAAAAAATTTTTCTTAAAATATCAAAAAAATTTCACAATTATTTCAATAATTACCTAAAAATTGTAAAGACTTAACAAAGATTTTAAATATTTCGCAAAGATTTTGAATATATTAAAAATGTTTTATAAATTTTCAGATAGGCTTCAAAGAGTGCAAAAATAATTTAGTGATTTCCTAAAGATTTCACACAGATTTTAATAATTTCACAAATATAATCAGATATTCCAAAAACATTTCAATTTTTTACAAAAATTATCAATAGATTTCAAAGAGTTTACGAAGATTTCAGTGATTTGCCAAGAATTTTAATCATTCTACAAACATTATCAAAAAATAAAAAAATATTTTAAATATATCGCAGAGATTTTACAAATATTTCAGATATATTTAAAAGATTTCCAAGAATATTACATAGATTTCAAAAAGATTTCAATGATTTTCCAAGAATTTTAAAGATTTCAATTATTTTCCAAATATTATCAAATATTATTAAATATTTCAAATATTTTAAAAAAAATTTTCAAAAATATCAGAAAGATTTGAAATTGATTTTAATGATTTTTTATAAATTTTAAAGATTTAAATTATCAAAAAAAAATTATTAAATGTTTCCAAAATACTTTAAATAGTTTTAAAAAATTTCACAAATATTTTAATGATTTTTCAAAATTTTTACAAAGATTTCAAATCTTCCGCAAAAATTTTAATGATTTTTCAAAGATTTTTATAATCTCAATAATATTTGACAGAAATCGCAAAGATTTCTGACAGATTTAAAAACGATTTAAATTTTTGCGTAAGAATTTTAAATATTTCATTAAGACGTCAATGATTTCAATAATTTTACAAACATCACCAAATATTTTAAATATTTTTAAAGATTTTCAAAAATATCGGAAAGATTTCAAAAATATTTAAACGGTTTTCTAAGAATTTTAAAGATTTAAATTATTTTCCAAATATAATTAAATATTTCAAATATTTTAAAAAGATTTCCAGAAATATCAGAAAGATTTTAAAACGATTTTAATGATTTTTCGAACATTTAAAAGATAATAATTATTTCACAAATATTATCAAATTTTTCAAAATATTTCAAAAAGTTTAAAAAGATTTCACAAATATTTAAATGATTTATTAAAGACTTTATTAATTCCAATAATATTTCTAACATTTTGCAAAGATTTTAAAACGATTTCAATAATTTTCGAAGGATTTCGAATATTTTAATTATTTCACGAAGATTTTATTTATTTACTGAAAATTCTACAATGGTTTTCATAATTTCACAAATATTTTCAAATATTTAGAAAACGTTTTTGAAAATTTACAAATATTTCAGTGATTTTCTAAAGATTTCAATATTTTATTAAGACTTTAATGATTTTAATTACTTCATCAACATAAACAAATATTTAAAAATTTTTAAAAAGATTTTCAAAAATATCAGGAAGATCTCATACCGATTTCAATTATTTTCTAAGGATTCCACAAAAATTTTAAATGTTTCGTTAAGATGTCGGACAGATTGAGAAGATTTTGAAAAATACTTAAATTATTTTACAGATTTCAGGTAGATTTTTTAAAAAAATTTAAACAATCATCTAAATTAGCGTGTCTCTGCATTCTGATATATTTTTTTAATATTGCGCCAATATTTTTTTTTCTCAATATCTATGCTACCTGACGGCGCTGTTGATAAATCGTTAGTTTGTATAAATTTATTACTCATTTATTGCGTAAGGTGTTTCTCAAAATGTTGTTTTTTTTTGTAACAAGTGTTAAAGTGTTTTTTGGACTTTTCGCCCTCAAAACCATTTTGAACATTTTCCTGGATCAAAATTTGTGTACTTCTGAAAGGATGTTAACGGATTTCAAATCTTTTAGGATGTACCTTAAAAGATTCTAAAGGATTTACCGAGATTTTATGGGTGATACAAATTGTATATCCGATAAAAAAAATATTTAATCCCTGAATTTAATATATAAAAAATTGCATAACATAATTTACGTACCATTTTTTAAAATCAATGTTACCTTACATTTTTTTCAATATATGTGACGTTCCGCGAGGAAAGGGACCTTAGGGTCAAGAAATCGATTTTCATTTTATTGATGCCATCGATATTTTCTAAATCGCTCTTCCATATAAAAAAAGA
>JAUELO010445600.1:0-13739 GCA_032357855.1 Amphibolips quercusostensackenii | reverse complement strand
CTTTTACGCGAATTTGATAACGAACTAGACAAGCTGGACTAAACACCGTAACTAAATACTGTAAATTGAAACTGTCAAAAACCTCCCCCACCGTACCGCACCCACGCAGTAGCCGTCAACCCCAACGGAGATGAACTCTCTTCTTTGGTACCGTCCCTTTTCAAATACTGCAGCAGAAGAAGCAAATAAATTCCGCGAATAAATACTCCTGCCGCGTATTTCTACCAACTCGAGCCCTGGCAAGTCAAGTTTTTCGTTTAGAGAGGGCTTTCAGCTTTTATTTAGTTTTTGTCTTATTATGCTGATTTGCATAGACACTTGTGTAACATTAATCACCCCCTTTACGCCTTCTGAAAGGGGTTGCTTCCGGGGTAAAGGGTGGCAAGGGTACATTTTACGAAAGTACTCATTGACCTCGACAATATGGTTTAGATTTCATTATGCTAAAAGGCAACAGGTATTCCTTACAAAAAATCCAGTGCTAAGAATTGAATTTATCGCACCTCCACCGGACTTAGCTGAGAAAAGGGGGGCGTTTATTCATCGTCCATGTGCGAGCTTTCGTTTGTAGTAACTTTTATCATGCTGACTTGATACCAGCGAAAACACGCATTGGGATCTCGGACTATATTAGCTGTCATTCGGCTTCTAGCGCACTTCTCGTCATTGCTACACGACTTCACTCTCATTTTTAGCAGTTATCTGAATAAAATCGAAAAATCAGATGCTACGCAGCACAGCCAACGCCGTAAAACCCTTTTTGGGGTCTAAAAAATATTCAAGGTGCATTTTAAAACCTCGAAACCAGGTCGCGGTCGTCCGTTGGTAATATTTCAGTGCTTCACAGGTTTTGCCATTTTGTGCACCTCGTTCCAACAGCCTTAAAAATATGCATTGCCGGTGTCAAACGCTAACATAACCTACAATTTTTGAAAGTGGGGAATCTTGGTTTTGATTTTTTTTAAATGTTAATTTGCGGTAAAACAAAACTAGCAAAACAAAGTTTAGGTATTAGTTTTATGCAAAATTTTACTTCGTCGATTTTCATCAAATCTCTACGTTTTAATACCCCTGAGTCAAAAAAAATTATTTGTACGAACGTGTCTGTCTGTAGCATTTGAAAAAATGATCAGACTGAATTGAGCTTTAGCACACTTTTTTAAAGCCTAGAAGAAAAGAAAAAAATTTGTTAACCATACATTTTTGACCAACTGTTCTGATCTAATTAACTGAAAATAGTTTTTAAAAAATCAAAAATTCCATTTTCCGGGAAAACTATACGAGACGTAAAAAAATGTTAACGAAAAAAATTGTTCAGCTCAGAAAGATAAACAGATTTTTTAAGGATCATTTTTTAAAGACCCATATTTTTCATTTTAATCGTAAATGATATTAATAAAAATAAAAAAAATAAATCCATTTTTCGGTCAAACTATGCATGATACGAAAAAAAAATTAATAAAAATTGTTCACCCGAAAAAGATCTACAAACTTGTTATAATTTACTTTTGATAAGACATTTAGTTTTTGTCTTAATCATAAAAAATCAAATCTTTCTTCGAATAAATTTTTGAAAAACCAAAACAGAATACGAAAAAAATTAATAGACACAACTTGTTTACCCAAAAAGAGATCTACAAAGTTGTTATAAATAAGTCTGAATACACCACGTAGTTTTTGGTTCAGTCGTAAAGAAGAGAATTAAAAAAGAACATTAAAAATTTAAGATTTTCGGAAAAAGGCACAAAATACAAAAAAAAATGAATAGGCATAAGTACTCCCCCAAAACAAGATTGGCAAGTTTGTTATAAATTATTTTTGGATAAGGCGCGTAGTTTTTGTTTCAATCATTAAAAAAAACATAACAAATAATCAAAATTTATTTTTAAAGAAAAGACGCGAGGTACAATAAAATGTTTGATAACAAAATTTTTAGTCTGAACTAAATCTAAAAATTTGCGTTTAACCTTTTTTTCTAACGAGGCACGTGATGAAAATGTGTTCGTTAATGCCGAAGGAGCTTAAACAGAACGTGGGGCCAGCGCCCACGTAGCGCAATATGCAACATACTTCACTTGTTACACACAGTATTTTTTATCACAAATGAGAGAAATATGCATTGTTCATATTTTATTTGCACGAGCGAAGCGAGTGCGGTCTCATGTATTGTATTATGACTTTTCTGTATTTTTAGGAATACTTTTCAAATTTCAAAATGTTTATTTTGCTAAAAAAAACTTTCGACTTTGAAGTTAAATATGTTTTGACTTTTAAAATGATTCTTTTTAATAAGTTCTTGATCCAGTTTCTGCACAGGTACTCGTCTTTAAAGTGAATTATGGATTTTTAAATGGTCAGAGAAAACGTGCCTAAACTTTCGGTGTGTAGTGTACGAAAAAATAGAAATGAGCAAAATTGTATATCATTGAAACAAGTTAGATTGAAATTATTTTTTAATAAGACGTATAGTTTCTTTTTAAATTCTGGTTACGCTGTTCAAAGAACAGACAATTTCAATATTCAGACAAACAACGCGAGATTAACAACACAAATATAGTAAAGTAAGTTATAATTTCAAAGATACCTACGTAATGCCTTCTTTTAAAAAGAAAAATGTTATGAAAATTAGAATCATAATTATAAAATATATGATGACATAATTTAATAAGTGACGATTCATATTTTATACAAAATCAATGATGAATTAAAGATTGTTTGATTTTTAACAAAAAATGTATGCATTATACAAGATACTATTATAATGATTTCGTAAACTAAATACGTGATCCCTTGAGTTATCAAAAAAGGTTTTTGAAGAACTGGAAATTGAATTTTTCGATCAAACTATGTGAGATACGGAGTATACAAAAAGATGTACAATATTAGTTTTGACTAAGTTTTGATAAGAAGTAGGGTTTTTGGTTTAATCGCAATAGCGCTTTTAAACAATAAGAAATTCCGTTCTCCAGAAAAAATATACGATACAAGAAAAAATATCGTTGAAAGAATAATTGTTTATATCAAAAGGATTTACAAAACCACCTTAGACTATTCTTTGGTACGACATATAATTTTTGTTTAAATCGTAATTGGTCACGTGGCACCTATCTTTATTTTTATAATTTATAATAATAGATAATCAACAATTTAGCCAATATAAAATTCTCTTTATAAATTATTTATGAAAGAAATATGTTTAGTCGCGCCTATCTATATTTTTGTTAGAGTCAATTCTTTTCGATTAGAAGGAGGAATTCAAGTTTTTACTGAGCATACACTCGAAAAGCATGTATCTAATATTTATCTTTAAATTTAAGGTCAAACGAGAAATACATAATCAAGTTAATGATTCCCCTCTTCTCCGTTCTGACGATACATCTGATAACAAGTAAACTCAAGCGACGAATCTCGTATTATTAACTTGACAGAAATTTCCAATCCACGACTAAATATTTTTCATCATTCCATAGCAATTACGTAATATTTATTTGTGTGCTTGGTCCAGATGCGAAGAGTGGGATTTACTCTTAATTTGATGTTTTTAAAGAAATTTCAGTGACAAATTTCAACATTTGGCGATGACGTGAAAGAAAGATTTTGAAACTATGACTTTTCTAGAAAAAATGTCACTTCAGAGCTAACTATTTTTTAACACTTTCATTAAAATACGATTCTCAGAAGCGGACTCGACGCAAAATTTTATAAAATTACAATACTTCGTTTTCTTTATTTATGTTTTGCACAAATTCGTGCCTTTGAAGTAAAGAATGTATTTTCCAGCGATCAACTCAAGCCTAATTTTTTGCCTATTGGTATCATTTGTTTGGCTTTTGGGTTCTGTAAAATATCCTCAGTTGCACTTTTCTGTGTATAGACTTCTCATTGTTCACAGAATAACTCCAAAATTTAAAGTCAAAACTAGTGGTTTATAGTAAAGCTACGTCATTTTATTTTTATTTTACGCAGAAATTAATCAATTTTAATTTACATAATTGACATTTCATCATAGGGTACCTATAAAACGAGCGATTTAAAAAAGAAACATGATTTTTACGTTTTGGGCTAAAACATGAGAAAACCCCAAGATTTTTGTAAAGCCCTAAATCGAAAACAAACAAAAATAACATATTTTTTTAATTTATGCAGAATTCTATGATGCTCAATCTGCGTGCGAAGCGAGATTTTTGGCACAAGAAAACATGATCTATGGTACCGCGGCTTACGGGTAATTTAACAAGCATTAATTAATATTTGTGCCTCCAAATATTTTCAGTTTTTGCATCGTAGCAGCCTGTTATTGTTAGAAAAATTCCTGCGATGATAATAAATTTTTAAATGTATAATTTTTTAAGATAAACATCTCAAGGAATTTTTTAAGGTGACATGATATTTTTTATCGCAATTCTTTACTCTTTAGGCCACGTGTAGCAAACATAACTGATAACGTAAAGAAGGCGGAAATACGCGCCACTCCAGATTATTGAAATTGTATGTGTCTTCTGAGCCTGTAATACCGCAATGCCTTCAAAGGGGAATAATCAGATTGACGAAATACAAATATCTGAGAAAAATAATATTTCCCCTCCAAGTTATGTTGCAAATAGTCAAATAATTGATAGGATAATGGAGGGAGCGTCTGGTATATATACTGCAATGTTTTGGAGGACATTCATAGTTATACTTCGATAGCTTGAAAAAATGATGTTCTGTGGAACTATCGTTTACGCTTTTGTGGTTCTCGTTAAATGCGCTAGTAAGTACCTAACGAATATATATTTATATCTTTAATGTGATTTTTTATAACAGTTTGATTTCAATTTATATTTATTTCCTACTGTCTAAATATCCATAAACTCTAAATAACTATAAATAATGAATAACTCTCAAATAACGCCGATTCGTTTTCTGCTAATTAATAAAAATCTACTAATTCAATGGGTAAAAAGTAATAATTGTCTTATTTTTTTGATACAAATTATTTTTTCAATTTTCATTCTTGAGTATTTTCTTTAAAACTTATCCACACATATTGGCCATAACCCTTAAAGAAATTACTACAACATTTGTTTACATTAAGAACTTTCTTCCACAGTTTCACTTTCTCATAATGAAGGGGCCCCGTCTTGGCAAATTTCACCTACAGAAAAAATAATTGAAGCCATAGTATCGCCACGTTACTATATATTTTACTATGAATACCCAAGTTCATCAACTGTAAAACCAAAGTTATCTCTACTTTACGGTACACACGATTTCTTAGCAAAGAATGGTAACATTATTGCATTTGTCGCCGGTGGGTCGACTCATCTAATGTATAATTCTGATGGCGACCCGATTTACTATGATGATGACGGAGTGAGACATGAGACGACCGAATCTTTTCTGAAGGCAGAAGGTGCAATAAGAGCACTGCCACCGTTGGGTGCACAAACCAGTAGTGCTAGCCGACCGCTACCTTTTTTTTAACTGCGCGAATTGCGTAAGATTGTCATTGTTTATCAAGTTTTGTATACTTGATGATAAATAAAGTACATTAAACAAATACATATCTGTATTTTATTCAAAGTGTCTAGTCGTTCAGCTTTCATGAGAAATAGCCCAGGCGGGTCAGACATAACCGCTCTCCCTTTTGCAGCTCCATCAAACAAAGTTTGCATGATTTTCGCTATTTGTTCTACCAGGTCGCGTATACAAAACCGGTAACGATGAAAAAAAGGCTTATTAATTTTTAAAAAGCATTTTTAAGGATAGAGTCTAGATTGCCGAAGTCGACAATCGCAGTTTCTACTATCGTTGCGAAAAATTCTGCGATAACGTGAAGATAACGTGAAATACGAGTCATTTTAGATTATCGAAATTGTCACGACTGGTATATATATACTGCAGTATTTTAAATAATATTGATTTATGGTTATAATTTGATAGCTAGAAAACATGAGCCTTTTTGGTATTCTTATTTTTATTTGAGCGGTTATCATAGAGTCTACTGGTAAGTATCTAACAAATGCAGATGGCCAGAATTTTCTGCGATTTTTTTTAACGAGTTGCGAGCGCTCAAAGTGAGTGTCGCGTACTTTTGACGTCGATTCCATTTTAGCTATTGTTAAATATAAAAATGCTCATGAAAAGAGCTCTTTTCGTGTTGTGTCTTCACGGCACTCCAAACAAGAGTCCTTTCATGAGTATTCAATCACATCGTTCGTAACACGACATTTTACATTTAGTCCATAAGCATAAAACATGACATCTAGTTAAAAGTTTGTCATAATTTAGCAAAGTTCAGTCCTTACAGTTGGGAACTTCATGGCCATTTCAGCAACATTTATAATTAGTTGATAAATGTTATGATATAGTGTGGTGAAAAACCCCTGTACTTGATTGGTGTAGGATAAGGTTTGTTTCCCGAATAATCATATTTTATAAATTATATGAAAGAAAATGTTATACACTGTTTAAGAATTGTTAAAACATATAAGGGTGCACGCAATCGCACAAATGCTGGAATGCAAAATACAAAAAATTAAACTTATGAGATAAATATAAAATTTATTCAAGTTTTATTTATGGCAGCAGTTTATCAATGCATTATAACTATCAATTTGCACTGGTGTTTGATTTTTAAATAATTTATTGCGATATCAAAAATTATAAGATAGCTTTGTTCTCGTACATTATAATGTACGAGAACGTACAATCTGAAAATACACGTCTCAATAAATTATGTCGATTTAAATTATGTAAACAGAATATAAAACACTACTTTGATATCACTGTGAATCGAATTCGTTGGAGCTTGCAAAGTCTCAGATTATGGACAATAGATAATAATCGTTCTTCTGAGTTACGTTTTTTCCTGTCATTAATTTTTATGATTCTTTTACTGATATTAACGGTAGCTTATTGTTTTGTTACGAAAAGTATCCTGAAGAAACTAGATGCTGTTGTACTTATTATAACAAACATTACCGTAATAATAAAAATCATTGTGAAAAGCTACGATTCTTGCCGACGTTTCGTGAACGTTGTAGTTCACTTATTTAGTTAGCCTTGAAGAAGTGAACTGCAACGATAACGAAACGTCGGCAAGATTCGTAGTTTTGCACACGATTGAAACCCAAAAGAACTTTTTTATTTAAATAAATCATCGTGAAAGCATTAAATCAATAATGATTCTTATTGTACTTACTAACCACTGAAGAATAATACAAGAAAATTAATATAGGTATAAACTGAGCAACCTTCCACGTTTGGCACTGGAAGTCATGAGTTTCTGAGATTCTATCGGTACCTTCGAAATTTTATTCCAATCATCCGATAATTCTTCTAAAATAGCTCTTAGATTTTTTATTTATTCTAATAAACATTATATTTATTAATAATAGATTTAATGATTTGATGATGTTTTATTATAATAAAAGAGTTTTTTTCGCGTTTTAATCGTTTGAAAAAAAAAATTCTTACAGACGTTTCGTGAACGTTGCAGTTCACTTCTTCAGGGCTAACCTGAATAGGACAACTTTTAAACAACCCTAAAGATAAAAAGGCACCTTTCAGTAATCCTAAAGTTTATAAAATCTCTTGCTTTTGTGGCAAAGTCTACATTGGAGAAACCGGGAGAGCGGTCAGCAAGCGTGAAAAGAACATGAGAGTAAAGTCAGGCTAAAACATTTCACGCAATCAGCACTAGCTGAGCATCGTATCGAAACAGGACATAGCATTTTATTTGAGAAAACTACCATCATCGCAAAAACATGTAATATTTTTTTAAGAAAACAGAGAGAATCAATTAAAGTCTTAAAACACCCTGATAACATGAACTGCAAAGTTCACGAAAGTCGGCAAAATTCGTAGTTTTTCACGCGATTGAAACGCGAGAATCATTATTGATTTATTGGTTTTACGATGATTTATTATAATAAAAGAATTTTTTGGGTTTGAATTAGGCCGCCTGATACTGTTGATGTCGCAAAATTGTTTGGGGCTAAAATATATATTTCTTTTTAGTTAAATTATTATAAAGCACATATAGCTTTGAATTCTTTTAGACATAAACCTATGACTATTTAAAAAAGAAATTGATATCTCGATAAGTTTATTTTATCTTATAAAAAATTATATTCTTCAGTATAAAGGTATAGTTTAACAAAAACTACAATCACAGAATATCTTCCTCATATTACTATGAACCTAAAAAATTAAAGGTGGCCTTACTGATTCGTTAAGGAATTTGAAAGAGAGTAGATTGCACTACAATCTGCTGTCAAAAAAATTAAATTATGTCAATTTGTTCCGAAGATAAAACTTTTTAAAGTAAATTGTCAATTATTTGTTTATAATTCACCCGAATATTAAGGTAGACCTGAGTTTTTGATACAAAAACATTGAACCTCATATTTTTCCTCAGTAAGCAATATATTTTAGACCCAAAAAATCCCGTGATATCATCTGATTTTATGTGAAATTGGTCATACATATATGTTTCCTGAATGAAAAATAATAACACTTTTAAAAAATATTTTTTTAAAAAATGTGCACTTATAGTAAAATATGTTTATGTATACATAAATAAATTAGTTGATAATTAAAATAATTATTCTATTTTATCTATCAACACCAATTGTTTTGCTATAGAAAAGGAGTTTAGTCAATGAAACCGTTCAAAGTCTACTTTTTAAGTCTCATTATCCTTTTGATTTTGAAACTTCGCCAACCTACGAATGTATTCACATCTCACAATGCACTTCAGGCATTGTAATTAAAACAGTAGTTGACTCGTCTGACTGCTTTTCGTCTGTAATGCTCTCTCATCTGCGTGGACAGATAGAAATAGTTTCTCGAAATAAAGAGACTAAAATGACAAGAACATTGAAAATCGTATTCACGATACAAGTTACGAATGCTTAAAGTGCATTATGAAGCATCAAAATTAACTAATGACGTAACCACAGATAATAATTTATGAAATTGTGAACATTGTGCTAAGAAGTAATTCTTGTATTATTTTTTTTAATATAACTGTTTAGAAATGCAGAAGTTATTCAGGATATGTACGCTATCATAATATTATCACAAGTTACATTGGTGAATATTTAATTAAAAAGTTATTTTGTAGAAGTTTGGCTTTTATTTTCAACTTAATCACTTTTTTATTTCGAACTTGACAGTCAAAATAATATGCATTATTTATTAACGAAAAGAGTACACAGGTTAGTAATAATGTCTAAAAATTAAAATGGTATAACATCAAATGACAACATGTACGTTCGATGATTATAATTATCACTCGATCCCAGAAGCCACTAAAACTTTCTGAACGAAATTTCTTCTTTTTGTCGTTTTTTAAATTTACAAACGTGAAAACTGATCTATATTTTAATAATTTTAATCTTAAAAATAATATATTTAAAAAAATCAAAATATGGTGTTTCCTTTACAGATTATGGCAGCTTTCTCGTTTGCATCATTTCTCCTAGCAATAAACGAAAAAAATCCTCAATTGATTGGTGCTATAAATGAGATGTGACTTTAGAACTGTTTATAACAGTGACAGAACGTTACATATTGATCTGAAAGTGTTGATACATACTTTACGCCAATAAAACATTGCATGTAAAAATCGTTTCATGTTTTAATTTGTTACACTTCTACAACTACTACCTAAAAGATAATTTTTCGCTTAGCTCACGTTCACACAAAACTATATAAAATTGAAGGCTTACAAAATTGAATAACATGAGGTGAATAACGGTATTCATACATTTTTACACATAAAAAACATTTTTGTTTGATTTTCATTTTAATTTCCTACACTATCATATGGAAAAAAGCTGGGCCTATTTTGAGTCCGATATTCACCGAAAATTGAAACGCAGCATTTTTTAGCCAACAAGGACTTAAATTTGGTATTAAAAAAAAAGAAAATTACTTAAGATTTGCCAGGCAAGGTCTGACGTAAGACCTAAAAAACATAAGACCTAGCGAATGTATGCCTAGCTTTTTTCTGCACAACTATATTCATTGCGATAAAGTAAATTTATAAAACTCTAGAAAATAATATACCATTAAATCATCATCTAAAACTTGAAGTACACAAACTGTTATTATATATTATCAGCAAATAAAAAAAGCACATGTTCGGAATTAAAGTTGTTTACTGTTAATACTAGTATTATACTGTTATATAACAGAACAGATAATTACTCATTCCAATCACTCACGGTCACTCTCAAGTAATAATGATTTTCACTGTTTAGTCGGTCTCGAATATTAAAAGTAAAGTTATCTTGATTGTACAAGAAAAAAGAGTTATGTTTAAACCTATGTACATGAAACTTTCGTTATGAAGCAGAAAGTATTTTAGTTTTAAAACACGACAGCAGCAGAAAACAATACACATTTATTTTGACAAATTTAATGTGAGGCCATTAACCCGTATCAAATAAATTTTCATGGCTTTATTGTCCAATTACAGATCTTCAAATCCTGCACGATGCTTCTTATTACCAGTAATTGTATATTGTACCTAACTTTATTGTTAATGATGATCATACCTCAAATCATTTCATCA
This sequence comes from Amphibolips quercusostensackenii, assembly GCA_032357855.1. Taxonomy (NCBI): domain Eukaryota; kingdom Metazoa; phylum Arthropoda; class Insecta; order Hymenoptera; family Cynipidae; genus Amphibolips; species Amphibolips quercusostensackenii. The sequence continues at coordinate 3,172 of JAUELO010445600.1, read as the reverse complement.
TATTACCAAAGGGTGGTTCTTTTTGTCACACTTAAAGACTTCATCAAAATCCTGCAACAAAAAATATAAGAGTACTGCCTACAGAAAGTTTTAAAAATGCATGATAAATTTAGGTCCTAAAAGAAACAAAAATATAGAAAGCAAAAAAAACTTTTAACCATGCATTATTCTTTAGAAGAAAATTGAATTATTTTTAAAAATAGATAATTAAAAAAAACACACAATCAAGAAAGATTGATAGTTACTTTGGAACCTACATGAATCTCAGATGTATTTTGCTTGACGTTAACGAATTACGAAAATCAGGCCTCAAAATTCCTTAGATTACTGGAATTCATTTGAATCTGATTCACTCTGGCGATAAAAATCATTTTCAAGTACCATATTATCATTAGCAGTTATTCTCATTTAAGTTTGGATCAAACTTAACCCCTGTGAAAAAAATTTTACTATTTTAGAACATGCTTTATCTCAGGTTATCATTCATCTTTTATATAAGAAAATAATTTTCAATTTCTAAATGCAAATAAAATCACATATTAATTAAAATGTTCTCTATAAAACTAGTTTCCAATGAAATTACAATTAGAGAATCAACATCCTTTCTAGTAAATTTTTTTAAAATTCATTCTTACTGAAATTAGAACTCAGAAATATTTTCCTTAACTCACCTAATTTTGAACTATGATTATGCATAATTTCTTCCAGATACAGCATTAAGAAGATATTGTTTTCAGAAAGTGTTTCAGTATCCAGTCCAAAAAAATTAATCTTTTACGAACTCATTGCAAATTCTGGTGAAGAGGTATTTTATTTGTACTTGATGATAAATATCTCACTGAACTTTTCTACACTTAATTGTAAAATCTAATGCTTTTCTAAAAATATGAGTTTAATTAAAGATACAATATGTACCGATGATTTTTTTAGCTGCATTTTTTCACAATGTTCCATGTAGTTTATAAACAAGATTTTTGAGAAGTACAAGATTTATTCTTACTATTTTACAAAAAATTTTTCTCAATTGGTTATAGCATTGAGAATGTCACAGCTGTGCAGAGTTTCATAAACAAAAAGTAAATATTTAAAACTTTAATTGGTTAATTTATTATAGACAAACAGGCTAAAGAGTTTACTCTCGAAAGCGAAACGGGTGCTACAAGTCAAAAGATTTCTGTTCTTTCTCAAAAGGAGATACGAGAAAACTGTTGCGACATACACAAGAGTTTTTCTATAATCAGAAAGCAATACAAACTGAAGGTTTAAGATTGTCAAATACGTGCTCAGTGTGAAGTTTGCTTTATAAATACTCAATAGCAGAGATGAATAAGTGAGAGTTCACTCTTGAATCCCAGTACACAACCTATCTTTAATTGTTACATTGAAAGTCATTGTATGGCATAAATCAAGACAGCAGAATTTGTTTTCCCAAAAATGCTACAAAAAATCCATTTTTCATAACATTTACAAAAAAGTTTTTATTCCAAAAAAAAATTAAACAAAAGTTTGCGTGTCCTATGTGCAAAGAAGTTAAACCACAAAAGCACATGCTCTTATAAATTACCCAATTGCAATGAAAGTTATGAATTACGTAGATGGTTATCGGAAAGATCAGTGCGCAATTGTGAAGAAGTACAATGAGAAGATATAAAATATCAGTATTTACTACCTTGCGTCTACTGAAATTAAAAAAACACCCTGGTAAATTTTTTGGAAAACGAAATGATAACATGTCACCACGCAAATACACAATACATCGATCTTAAAATCTTAGTAAGGTCACTTATAAAAAGCAAGAAGAATAAACGAATGTTTAACCATATTGCATTTTAAATTTTCCTCTGTGAAAAGCGAAAGCACCTGCAGTGAAGATTTAGATATATATTGAAATGTAGAATGAAGCAGTTTATTTTTTTAGAGTCGTACCAGCTCAGGAACTCAATCCTGCGAAGAACATAAATTACACCTGGTAACATTGAAAATTTCATATTATTCTATAACGTAAAAACACTGTAAAATTAGAACAACTATATAAGGATCAGAAACACATACAAAAAATTTTCCATGAAAAGCACGACCACATCGTAAAAAGTGGCGATTTACGAATTTCGAAAGGTCGGCAGGCACCCCTTACACAGTTTGCTAGCTTCAAGTAATTCGTTGAGGCTCACATACAATGACTACATACAATAAAGGGTACAATTAGTGGATATAGTTTTCTAAAATATTAGCAAGTGATTTTGTCATTCTTTAGAGCGCGTGTAAACGTATGGTTTATGTTTAATTCTGCGTATGCTAAGAATCATTATCTAGAGGTCCAGGAAGAGGGTGCAGAGGAAGAAAAATGTAATAAAATGTTTGAACTCTTAAGAATGTAAAAACTTTGTTAAGTGTAATACAAAATTAACGAAGACTTAATTATTGACCAATCACTTATAATATATTTCGATTGGTTTGAGAGTGAGAGGGGCGCCGGTTCATTAAAACTTTCCTCTGAAACATAGCGATGGTAGCAAGCATACAATCCTAGCAAGTGTTAACCCTTCAAGGGCCAAGCGTTGATCCGGTTAAATAAAAATTCTTAAAAAATTCAGAGATAATGTATGGTCATTTTCTTATCGATTCTTTTTAAAAAAATTTTTTTAAATTTTTATAGTTTTCTCAGTTTCTACTGTGTATACGATAACTCATAACCACCTAACGAGATGCGAAATAGTCCACTTTGATTCAGGCACGTATTTATTTTGCAAAATTTTAGGCTCAATACGTGAAAATTAAGAAAATCGAAAATAGTGAACGTTGCTCAGCTGCAACAGTGGTCCTGAAAGGGTTAAGAGGGGTAGTATATGTCTACCTCGCTCTATTGTGGCGGCGCGTATTTACGCTGAACGAGAAACAATTCGTGCTGGTGCGCCAGCCCGTCGCACAGTGGGGTGAAATCGGAAAACGAGGTTCAAAATGACATTTAGAACGCAATTATGCACCGATTTAGAATTTTTTTTTTAAATTCAGAACTAAATTTTTCAGAAAATTGTGCGAGTAGATTTTTTATTTTTTTGTTTATTTAATTTTTATTTTAATGCAAACATCGAAAGAAATGTCGATTTTTCTAATTTCATTTTTTATCTTCTAGACAAAATTTTTCTTATACTTCTCGTCCCTTGAATTTAGT
>JAUELO010445596.1:0-13740 GCA_032357855.1 Amphibolips quercusostensackenii | reverse complement strand
TGATTTTGATGTTGACGAACATTCACGTAAAGAAAGGCCACAAACCTTCGAAGACGCTAAATTAGTGTCATTGCTTGATGAGGATCCATGCTTAACGCAAGATGAGCTTGGTTCAGCATTAGCAGTCACCTGCCATGCCCCTTCCAAGCAACTGCATACTTTGGGAATAGTTCAAAGCAAGGAACTTGGGTTCCTTATAATTTGAAGCCAAGAGACGTTGAGCATCGTTTTTTCGCATGTGAACAACTGCTTCAGCGTTCGAAAAAGAAGGGTTTTCTTTGAAGCACCGTAAAAGGTAATAAAGAATAAATTTATTACATTAACCCAAAGAGAAGAAAGTCATGGGGACTGCCCGGTCACGCTTCTGCATCGCCGGCTCGGTCAAATATTCATTTCAACACTTTTCGTAAATGACGATCATTTGGCATAAAATCAGCCATTTTCACACAACCAAAAGTATATGACGCCAAAGCAAAATCACTAATGTGTCAAAACGGTTTGTTTACCACATTTCTGAGCATGGTTTATGACATTTTGAATATGTCAAAATCGACTAGCCCTTACTGCTGAAGCCACCTATTGACAAACAGCGGGAACTTGGAAAGGTTAAGGCAATCGTCATTCGAAAGCCAGTTAAGGCTACTTTTCAAGGAATATCGTTTTCAAAAAAATTCATCAGAAAAGTTTTAAGTTACGTAACTTTCACAATCTTTTGATTTTTTCAATAATATTTTACCACAATATGTTACTGAACTGATACTATTATTTCCTCTAGTTTCAAAAAAATTGCTTGTATTGCTAAGACCTATGACATTCTTTACCTGGATCTGCTTATTCAATAATTTGTGAATACATGTACTTTTATTAAGATGTAATTGAAAGTGTACTTAAAATTTTGTATGCATATTCACTAATAAAATTGAGTGAAGCCGCTAAAGCGCCGATATCTTATATTCTATAAGATAACAGTTTCTATCTTGTATCTCATTTCACATTATTCAATGCACAAAGTTTTAAAGATAAACAAAAATTATGAAATTGTATTAAGACAAATGTCTAACTTCCACTGAAGTCGTGAGAATCATCATGTGTCACATGCCACATTTTACTTTTTGTTTTTTACATTTTATTGTTTTTCTTGCTAAATTTAAGTCATATTTTGTGAATATTCAACAAAGAAACAACAACATGCAAAGAATGTAAAGTACAGCTATTTATCACTAGAGAATTATCATCTGTCATATTACACAATAAGATTTTTATTTTTCAGACGTCATTGCTTTGATACCATACATTAACTTCCGGCTGTGCCTATGTGCAATAATTTCATAAGAGAAAAACTAACCTATTTATTATTATATAATGTTTAACGAGATTTTAAAAATATAAAAAATATACAAACATATATTAAAAAAACTTTCCTTCTTCTATCAAGGTCAAGCTTGATGATTTTTAAAATGGTTGTTTTAGATTATGATCATATTTTCGATAGAATTTTTAAAATAATAATACTATTAACCGCCAGGAAATATGTTTGATCTAAAAATATTTTCTAGTCTTTAATAATAGCAATATTAACTGATTTATCATTTAATTTGTAAACTCTAATACTTCCTTTCAATGTAGAGCTTGATCTATCCTCTTATGACTTTGACGGCTATGTTGGCTGTAGTATTGCTACTGGCAGGGTTTTTCTTGACGGCTATATTGTCTGTAGCATTGCTACTGGTAGGGTTTTTAATGACAGGCAGATAACAAAAAAAAAAATAATCACGAGGAAGACCAAAGCCTCTATATTTTCATGGCGAATTAATCAAAAATTTTGAAAAGCTTTTTGCTTTACGAGGAGCACCGAGCCGCACCTGAAGCCACTTATAGCGGCAACAGTATACGAGACGGTGATGATAGTAAGCTGCAAAATATTCAAGCAGATCTAACTATTCGAACAGCTGGCCAGCAAGAACATCCGCGACAACCTGTGAACAGTGAAACATAAGCTGTGCCTGCTGACAAATCTTTAGTCAACTTTAGCAATTTCAACTAACCCCCTTTAACAGAAATATTGTGGCACAGCATCCAGAGGGATACCACAATGTACAAGGAATTAGTGCGTCTTTACTATACAAGTGCACAGATGAAAACTACAAAAAAAGGATACAACTTTGAGATAAAGTTTGCTGCAAAGTATTCCAATAAACAGAATGTAACAGTAAAAATCTATCAATAACACAAAGAACATCAGACTTAATCTTCTTATCTCAAAAGACCGAAAAATAGAGATTAAACAGCAGGTTGTGTTTGCACTGAAAGATGTCGATAATAAAAAATTAGTTAGAATAGGCCGCATCACGAAATCAAACGCGGCTAAGTAATTTTTTTGCGCGACTTGTAAGTTAAAAATATGGTAGTATCAATTGAGACTTGCAAACTTGGAAGTCTCTTATCTGTGCACGTGCACAGTTTGAAGTATTTTCATCTGTTCACTCAAACCATTTGTAGGGTATTATCTGTTCATATCTACACCAGAAAAAGTCATGAAAAATCAAAAATTCAATTTTGCAGTCAAACTATGCAAGGTACAAAAAAAGATAAAAAGACAAAAATTGTTTACCTGAAAAATATTTACTTTTTCATTAACCATTTTTTGATAGAATGCGAAGTTTTTGTTTTGATCATAAAAAATTACAGTAAAAATATGAAATTCAAGTTTTTTGGAAAAATGAAACGAAATATGCAAAAAACATAAATAGACAAAAATCGTTTACGCAAAAAGGCTTAAGAAATTTGTTTTAAATTATTCATTGATAGGACGCGCAGTATGTATATGGTGAAAGGAAAGAAATTTAATTATTAGAGCAACTGCAAATTAAAGGATAGTTTAATATAGTTAATTGCTTTAAGTTCAAGTCAGAACAGAGAATATGTGAAAAATCATAAATTTCATTTGCCAGCAAAACTATACCAGATACGAAAAATTTTTTTGTAACAAAATTATCCATTTTAACAACATGAACAAAGTTTTTAGAGACAATTTTTTTAAATAAAACGCATAATAAGATAAAATAATAATTTGAATAAATTATTCAACTCAAAAAGATTCACCAATTTTCCAGAAAAAAATTTTTGTAACAAGTATGGTTTTTTTTAATTCGTGAAAAATGTTATTAAAATAAGCAATTCTATTTTCGGAAAAAACCATGCAAAACATAAAAAAATACTTAATAAGGAAATTGTACATTTTAAAAGGATCCAGAAATATGACGCAGACTATATTTTTAAAAGACAACTTTTGTTTTAATTCTAAAAAATGTAATTAAAAATTAAATTTTTCATTTAAACAATAAAACAACAAAAAAATTAAAAAAGGAAATCTACTTATGTTAAACAAATTTATTTACCCACACTCTGTAAAATAAATACCAATGAGAATTATTGTGAAATAAAAAACAAACAATAAAATACATGTGCTTTATTTTGTTCTATTCAATTTAGCAGTTGCGAACCGAGGCACAATATTTAAAAAAAAATCAGGTTCTGTAAATATCTTGAAAAGCACGAAGAGAAAATTACAGTTTTCAATTTAAAAAAGTATACTTGTAATAAGAATGCGTCAAACGCAATGATCAACTGCAACCCGTAAGATTTCAAAAGACGCGTGCTGCAGTTTTGTTTTAAAATCGGTCTTAAGATGATGTCATAATTTTTCCGTCTAAATTATATCTACAAATTTGCTTTGATCCATTTTTTTATAGGACGTGTATTTTCTGATTTAATCGTGAAAGACAACATTACTTATAAAAAATGAGATGATGAAAGCACAACTGTATCAATATGAACGCACATTAGGAATTATAATCATATACATTTATTCAAATGACATAAGCTTCGAAGTAGCTGCGAATAAAGATTAATGCCAGATAAGAAGCAAATATTGAAGTTATCATTAAAATAAAACTTGTACTATAATCTGCTATATCTGAATGAGCAGTTCGGAACCGAAAAACAAAAATTATCACAATATCCATTTAATATATTAAAGTGGGACATAATATAGAAAAATTTGCGGTTAAGACAAATTTTTTTCGAGTGCGATGCACTAGATACGTAATAAGAATGTGTTCGTTAAAGCCGAAGGAGTTTTACCAAAAGAGAATTCACAATCACCAAATTACAGTCGTCAATGGTTTAAGCTGTGAATTTTAGAATTTAATGGGCAGATGTAAAGAAAGTCTAAAGACCGAGCGTGAAGCGCAAGAACTAAAAGTCACACGCCCTACGGGCGCTTAAACTTGGTACCAAAGCGCAAAGCGCGCAATAAGAATGTGCTTGCGTAACGAGCAAATGTTTTTAATTTTTACATCATTTTATGTAGGACACACAGAAAAAAGTATCTTTGATTGGAACAAAATTTTGACAAGGAAAAGAATATTCTAATAAGAATGAAATTGAAAAAAAATTGTTGTCAGTCATTTAATTATTTTTCTTAACAAAATAATTAACCTAAATATAAATACCTTTTATTTATTCTAATTGAAACATTATATGCATATTTTCAGAAAAGTTTCAGAATAAAGAAATTCTATGCAAAATCATCTGAAGAATTTTATGTATTGTTAGGAATTCTGATGAAAATTCTAGTATCCGTTCTCTTTGAAAGTTGAAAAAAAAATTAAATTTTTAATAAATTCAGAAAACTTAGGATATTTACATGGCTTTTATATACCTAAGAGAAAGGATACTGGAATTTTTATTTAAATTTTTTAACTAATAGATGAAATTCTATGAATGATTTGACATGGAAATGTTCTTATCGATAAAAACTCTAATATTCTTAAAGTGAAACCTCTTATCATGTAACTTAAATGCAGTAAAACCTCTTAGTATCGCCACTCCCAATACTGCCGTTTTTCCTAATTCGAGCTTGGATGCTACCCCCACTACAACAGAACACTCCAACGCAAAATGCGAAATAAATCTTAAAATAATTTAAGCAAGTTCACGCATAATCTATATTTTAAACATAAAATAATTCAAAAAAGGTCAAAAATTCACATGGATTAAAATCTGTAGTCGCGCAGCGCTATTAAAAGGGACGAGAACTAATTTTCGAGGTCGAGCATTTGTAGTAAGAGTGGAGAAACGGGAATTCCGAAAAATCGACTTCCTTAATCGCCCGTGACCGGTGGTATTGAGAGGTTGCACTGTATACATGTACTTTAATTCAGTTCAAATAAAAAGTGTACTTTAAATTATTTTTATATATTTACCAGCACAATTAAGTAAAGCCACTGAAGCGCAGAATAGAATGCAAAAGGCCCTCATATTTGTTAAGATAAACCAAATATTTACAGAGAAATTCGTGAGCGCCGTGTATATACTAAATATTCTATTAAATATCAGTCCTTATTTGATTCCACATTTTACATTCCACATTATTTAATATGCGCAATTTCAAAAATTAGCCAAACTTATAGGCTTGTATCAGGACAATGGTCCAATCTCCACTGAAGTCGTGAGTATTATAATTTGTCACATTCCATATTTCAATTTCCATTTCTCACATGTCATTATTCTTGTTCTGTGATTCATACCATATGTCGTAAGTCATTTTAATGAAGCTCTGCTATAATATGTAGATCTGACAACGAAAACAATGATGAGCAAAAAATATGAAGCACAGCTGTTTATCACTGAAGAATGTTTTACGAGATTTCAAAAAAAAAAATACGAACTCATGTGTAAAAAAATTTGCCTTTTCCATAAGGTAAGGCTTAATGATTTTTTTAATTCTAACACTTCAATAATAATTTTATATAAAGAAACAAATAAAGTTGTAAATTTAATTACTGAATAAATTCTAATAAAATTTCTTCAAATCGAATAAATTTTTTGATTATTTCATCCCCTTTTCCAGCTCTGCTTATTTTTTTGGGATGATTGGACGCAGCTTTTGGGAAAAGACTATTTGGCTAAAACTATTAATCTCTAAAAAATATTATTATTTTTGAAAATTATTAATAATTTTTACTGGAGGTATTGAAAATCTTAAGTTATCTTTGTTATTACTTTTACATTATTTTATGTTTAAAAAATGAAACAAAAATAATGATCTCATATTTAAATTACTTTCTGTTCTTCACCGAGGTCATGAGTTAAATTATTTTTCAATAACAGCTGCAGAGTTCTGACAATATTTGTGATAGCATCAGCTATGCTATGATATGATTTCTCAAAATAATGTATTCGTTTCAAGCAATGTCTTATAATCTTTTCCGGTGTTATTAGAAAGTTTTAATTTTTTTATTTTATTTTTAAATTACTCAATATCAAAGCTATCAAAAATATAGAAAATTTATGAACTTGTATTTTGAAAAAATTTTTATTCTCTGCCAAAATTCTAAACGCTTTTGGTGTTATTGAAAAGTTTTCGTATTATTTTTTTCCCTTCTCACATCACTCGATTACGAGCTATTTTATGAAATTACATTTAATGTCATTCCAACATTATTCTAACTTACTTTAATATTCTCGCAACAGCTTCTTAAAAGAATTAATTTAGAATTATTAAAAAAGTATAAGCGGGGACCATAAAGAAAAAGTAACACATGAATTGTAGATTATTGTTTACGTCTGTATTGAGCTAACTTTCAAACTTTTTTGCCAAAAGCCTAATTATAATATAAATTATAATTATAACATATATTTAATAATTTTGCCATTTATTTTTGTAAGAGAGTCACCAGTACAAAATACGATAGAGCCATTACAGTGAAATGATATTAAACTTTGCTAGTACTATTGTCACTATTAGCAACTGTCAACAATTTCAGTAAGAGTTAGTATTTGACAGTCTTTTTTTCCTTAAATAATTAAAAAATTACAACTGATTAAAAATATACTTTTTTACCTTTACAATATTAACTAGAACCAAATATTAGTATTAAAAACTAAATTGACATGCATTTCTAAGTTCCGACAAAACCTTTTCAGGATACCAAAAAAATTATTACTGAGCGACTTTTATTTATGGTAATCAAGTGAGTAAATTTCGCTCTACTAAAGCAAAAATTCGAAAATTGATTCATTTGTGTTAGTATAAAAAAAATGAAATGCCTTTTTCACAGACTGTAACTGTATTCTTTCATAATATTTTAGGCTAATCAATAAGGCAAGAAGTAAGAGCAGATACTTTTTTACATATTTATTTCATTGAAGAAAATATTTTTCTCATTCCAAAATAAAATTTTTGACATGAAGTTGCATTGCAATACTAAATACCCACGATGGACATTAGCAAATACTCCATTACATGCAATACAATAAATGGACTTTCTGATACAATTTCAATTTATAGTAACGTTTTCATGCACTGCTTATGCATCTACTTTCGCTTTATTATCCAGATCGTCGATATGGTAATTAGCTTTAGCAACACCGGCCTAGACCTATTTTCTTTTCAATTGTACCTAGTAATTGCACTTTTTTTTGTTGAGGGCGTTTCATCGAAATGCTGTCCGCACTTACTTCATTTATTTTTGCGGGTGTACATGGAACACACAAACCTCTTTGTTCATATTTTGTAACTAGTGATGATTGGAATTTTCTTTCTTGAAGGTGTTCAGGCAACATTTCGCCTACACCGAGTGCCTTTTGTTGACTAATTGTGAATTCAAGATATGTATTTCCATGTTCATGTTTTCCAACCGGTAAGCCGTACCTTCGGCTGCCTCCCCTACCATCATATACTCCCTGAAATATATTGTTACCGTCGCGCCAACCAATGATGGTTCTTCCTTTTAGTATAAGAGTGATAGGCAGACTTGCACGAATGTAAGGATCAGAACCAGTTATCAAAAGATTCTCTATATCATATTCATTACCTTCAATTGTAATGTAATATTTCCAGTCGAAGCAAGCTGAAACATACGGACAATGTTTTTGATTTAGATGAATCTTGTAGTTATTTATGATGCATATGATACAAAGGAGGGCTACAAATAAGAAAATGTTTTGCATCTGACAACTGCTAATCGTAATATTCATTACGCTGTTGCTGTTTAACAAAATAAATGATATTAATGAGTTTCGGAAATGGCTGAAAGTCTGCTCAAATACGAAAATAACAGCTTTATTACAGAAGAAAAAACTGGCCCAGACAGTTAATATCAATTATTGATATTTCGAAAGCACCTGAGTGAAAAAAATGGTTTTGGCGAAATATCTGTCTGATCGTCTGACGATCTGTAGTCTGACGAAGAACGATGATATGTTTAGAGCTGAAATGCTCAACTAAGAAATATCTACAAATCCAGATAAACATTCACGACGCCAAAGAAGCGTTTAAAATCTTAAGAAGACGTATGACAGGGACACAAACGGCTGTTGTTTGAATACACGAACCTTGGGCTTACAAGATGGAAGCTGGAGGCTTATGTAACAAGGGGGTATTAGTGACAAAAAAGATTGAGCACTATTTAGCAGGCAGGCGCTAATCTATGATGATTTTCTCAGCGTTTCTACAATTTAACTTTAAAGACCCACCACTACTTCAAAAATGGAGAAATCTGTTAAATTACTGCTGCATTAGAAGATGGCCATTGCTCATCGTATGTTATGATAAAGCATATTATTCTCGTTGGGGTGGTAAGGACACCAACCACATTTTATCTTTCGTCCTTTGTCTTATTAAATAATTTGTCATTGCTTGTCATTGATGACCTGTTTTATGTTTTTAACACAGTAAAGACGACTTATGACTTACACTAGAAGAAGAAAGCATCCTGGCTTGATAAATACTAAATTCTTCCGTTAGGAAGTAGACATTCTACTCTAGAAACTTTATGTTGACGTAATTCTGAATAAAGCTCAGATGGCACTTTGGTTTCGTAGAGACGCAATAGATTAGTTTTAGGTCTTACAACTCAGAATTTCTTACTGGTTATACACCATGATAATCAGACCTATTATAACATTTGCATCAACGAAGTGGTTATCATGTACTGAACTAATCAGTGATACAAATCATCTGAAAAGCCTTTAAACGATTTTTTCTTTAGCGATAACTAATAAAATAAAAAGAACATTAAACAAAACTCCTAATTTTATTCCAGATATCCCACTGTTGCACATTTTCGTAAAGAAGATTTAGGCAGCAGAAGTCTATAGACTCCTAGCAGGGAGGAAACCACTTTGATGTTGAGGTGACAAATTTAAATGATATGAGTCAGCGCATGCTACACGAGGATAATATTCTTAATAAGAAAACTGATGCTGAACAAATTATCCTCGATTAAATTTTTATGGGCATAATAAGGGGGAAGGAAATATATGAAAGAATGCTTAGGTCGAAATTATAATATTCAAAGAGTCAAAAATTTCCATGGATTGATGTTTGTAGTTGCGCGCGAGATGCGTCTATTTTTATAGCTTAAGGTTGAAAAAAACAAGTTTACAATTTGAACATATATTTGACGATAAGAATATATTTTAACTTCAATTGATATGTAAGCGAAAGAGTACTAGAAAATTATGTACATATATTTACCAAAAGAATCAAATAAAACCGCTGAAGCGTAGAATAGAGTGCAGAAGGCCCTCATATTTTCAAGGAATAGAAAATTATTTTATCAAGGAACTTGATATTTTAGTTAAACTTCTAAATATTCTACAGAAAATTGATCTTTTTCTGGTTCCACATTCCACATTAATTAATTATTAAAGTTTTAAAAACGAACTAAAGTTATTAGGTTGTGTTGCAACAAATTTCAAATCAGTACTAAAATTGCGCGTTTCATCATTTGTCACATTCCATATATAACTTTAATTGATCTCTACGATAAGATGTGAATTTGACAATGAAAAGAAACACATGCAAAGAATATGATGTACAATGTCAAATATGAATGGTGTAATCAATAATACACAGGAACAGAAAAAAGAGTTTGCGTAGCTATAAAAGCGACATATATGGCGTTGTTGTACAGTACAAAATTTTCAAAAAATGTTGACATTTCATTTGACATATTGAACAAGTTTATCTTCATTTTTAAAGGGTTATAAACTTCAGGCAAATACAAATTCAATTTTTTTTTTAAAGATTGGTATGTAAAATTCAGAAAAAAACTGGTAAGGAAAAAATTTCAATTAATGCAGATTTTATAATATGCTAGATCAACACTATATAATACTATATAATAATATATAATACTATATAATGTATACTAAATTATACTTATAATGTGCCGACTGACCAGACACACTCTTATCGTGCGCTGCGCGCGCAGCTCGCGATTTTGAGCACGCCTACACAACGCGTCTGGTAAATTTCGCGCTTCGCGCTCGAAATTTTGTTTTTATCGCACTGCGTGCTCGCTCTTTGTTCTTTATTTACATTTTTGCCTTGACCTTTGAAAATTAAAGGTCAAGTATCGACGAACTGTACTTTTGCGATTGTGAATTCTCTTTCTCAAAACTACATTCTCATTAAGCACCTCGTTTATGGCCTTTGATTTTTTTCAAAGTGCGAAATTTTCTACATTAGGGTAAACTCTATTATCGACAATGGATATTGTATTTCTTCCTGTCCTACGGTCTGTGACTACCTATTTAGATATTACAAAATAATGTAAAAATTACCATTTTTTTAAATTACCTTAATATTTGCTCTTTATTCTGCACTAATTTTAATTCAAAGCTTCTCTGAAAAATTTATGATTTTAGTTAAGGACTGACATCAACAAAAAACTGATTAAAACATTAAAAGAAACTAATTTGTCTGTAGACAAATGCCTGAATAATGAATTTGTTTGTTAAATTCGTTAATAATACGAACAAGCATAATCAACTTTCATTAAAACTTTATCAGCTTTTCAGACTTTTTGTCTATAAATTGGTCAATATTTTTGAGCTGTGCGTTATTTTGAACCAACAAAGTCATTTTTCCCCACTCTGCGGCAATAGTACAGTACAAACCGTCCAAAAATTATCTTGTACTACAATGCCAAATAAAGAATTTCGTAATAATAATTTTTTTAGAGCTCTAATTTCTTATTTGAGTATCAAAATTAATTATCATAATTACTCACAGAAGCACGAGTAAGTGACCTAAGGCGGAGCACGAGGTCCCGCCTTGGGCCAAATATCAATTATTTTTTTTTTTAATAGTTTTATGTGTAGAAATACTGATAAAAATTCCAAAGCCATAAAACCTATATTCCAGACAATGCCTTTGTTTTAAAAATGCTTGCTAATATCTAAATAATAATTAACTAATTATTTCTGATACTTAAATACTTCCTCTCGGTTTTATTGACAATTTTTGATAATCATAATTTTTTTGTTTTCACATTATTTAATGCAAAAGACACAAAAAAGTCTTTTTGAATAAAACCAAATTTCGTTAATTCGAATAAATTTGTGACTAGATCATGCCCTTTACCAGCTCTGCCAGTTTTTCAAGACGATTAGATTAATTTAAAGCAAAGTTAAAATCTTGGTTGTATTGCTACCAAAATATTGTTTTAACATGTTTGAAAAAATTTGACTTGATAAAGCATAGGTCAAAAATAAATCAAAAATAGCTTAAGATTGTTCAAGGATAAGACATGTATGGATGTTTGGCTTTGCTTAAGCATTGCTTGTGGCCACGTCTTATGCTGAACTTTAAGTGATTAGTCTAACAATAAATTCAATGGTTTTCAGTGTAAATATTGCATAAAAATAACAATAGGAATTGCCGCTATAAGTGCAACCTCATTGCTTCTCTCTTGTTATCATCTCACATAAATTACCTTGGTTTTAAGCATTTTTTCGAACCAAATTCATAATTGGTTCTGAACGTCTAGACTGTACGCATCACTCCAAAGATAAGTTTTAGAAATGTATTAGGATTTGTTTGAATTCATATGTCCTTGTTGAATAATAATAATATTTTGCAGCCCAAAATCCGATTGCCAGATAACATTTATTTTCGAGACTTGAGCAAGAAAATTCATATTTCCTAGTTAAATTCTAATATCTTGCAGCTTAAAATCCAATTGCTAGATAATACACATTTTTTAGGCTCTAGATAGAAAATTTCTAATGGAAGACAGATTTTTGATTTATGCTAAATTTTGTTATTTTCGTGAGCCTAAGATCAAACTCAAAACCCGAACTACAAAGACGACCTTACCCAATGTCACTTTAATCACTCTTGATAACACCGTTCTGCAAAAATAAATTTTTTATTTTACACCAACATTATTCAGGTCGTTTCTTATGAATCTTTGGATGTAGATTACAAATTGTCAGCAAAAATTTCTCATCTAAAAGTTTATGAAAAAAGACCACGATCATTCCCTTTTCAACGTTACTGCCTTACATTGTTATTAGAGTCCAAAGTTTCACTAACTTTGGACTTACTGAAACCTTTCTGCAAAAAAATAATATTAAGAAGAAAAAGAAATGGCATTGGATAGCGTTGGAAATAATGTGAAGTGGTTTTTTCTATGAGTTTTTCCTCTATTCAATACTTTTTTCTTTTTCAAATTGTAACTCCTGCAACTTCGTCTGTGACTTTCACAACTGAGGTTATAGATTACAGTTTTTGAAAAAATTTATATACATCTTTATACAGCTGGTGCAATTCTAAGAAAAAGAATGGGACAAGCCTTGATAAAATTCTAAAAGCTTTTTCTATATTTGGTTACGCTAATAAAAGTCAAACAATAAAAAAAGAAAACAGTTTAAATTTAAATCGCAAGCCTATATTCATCTTTAAACATGCTAGTGCCATTTTAAGGGAAGGAATAGGAAAAGCCTGCATCAAAATTGCGAAGATTTTTCTAGGTTAAATGATGCGAATCAGTCAAAAAATGAAAAGGGAAAAAGTTAAAATTCAAATTGCAAACCTATATTTACTCTTAACCCTGCTGGTGCTATTCTAAGGCGAAGAATAAGGCAAGTCCAGATTAAAATTGCAAAGCTTTTTCTGGGTTTGGTGTCTCTGATTCAAGTCAAATAATTAGAATAGCAAAAGATGGAGTTGAAGTTAGAAATCTATATGAAACTTCACCCTGCATCTGCTATTCTAAGAAAAAAATGGGGCAGGCCTGGATCAAATCTGCAAAGGTATTTCTAACTACGGTTAAGTAAATTAATGTCAGGTAACAAGAAGAGGTAAAACTGGCAGTAAAATTGGAAAGCTTTGTTCATCTTTTCCCGCTGGTGTCATTATAGAAAAGTGATGCTGAGTGATATAAAATAATAAGAAGGGTAAAAGCTTGAGTTGAAATTGGAAACCCTTAGTGATAAAATTGGATACGTATGATAGATCTTTTTTCTTCTGTTGCAATTCTAAAGAAAAGAAGGGTGTCAGCCTGAATTATAATTAAATAGATTTTTCCAGCTTTGGTTACACTTGTTTAAGTCAAATGACTAGAAGAGAGAAATCTGGAGTTGAAAATTTAAAATCTGTATCCATCTTTACTCTGCTGGTGATATTCTAAGAAAAAACTGAGCAAAGCCTGAATAAACTTGCAAAACTTTTTCTAGCTCCGGTAACGCTAATGTCATGTCGAATAATAAGAAAGGGAATAGCTTCAGTAACGCTATTTCATATCAAATAATGAGAAGAGGAAAATGTGGAGTTTAAACTGAAAAACTATATTGATATTGACCCTGCTGGTGTCATTACAAGGAGAAGAATAAGACAAACCTGGAGAAAAATTGCAAACATTTTTCTAGCTTCAGTAACGCTGA
>JAUELO010445589.1:0-13740 GCA_032357855.1 Amphibolips quercusostensackenii | reverse complement strand
ATTGACCACCGCCCGAAAAATATAAG
This sequence comes from Amphibolips quercusostensackenii, assembly GCA_032357855.1. Classification (NCBI taxonomy): domain Eukaryota; kingdom Metazoa; phylum Arthropoda; class Insecta; order Hymenoptera; family Cynipidae; genus Amphibolips; species Amphibolips quercusostensackenii. Next base: position 13,714 of record JAUELO010445589.1, on the reverse strand, counting down.
GCTTCGCCGCTCATGTCTCACAGGAATATTGTGTGACAACAAATATTTCTTACTCAGTAACAGGTGAAGATTGTGTTGCTCGTTACTATGTACCAGAGTCCCAAATATCTCCCTTCCCCTCCCCCACCAAATTCTTAAATCAAGAGATTCTCGAAAAAATTTTTTACAAAACCTGTACCAGTTATTGATTTGATTTTGACAAATTTAAAAATTAAAATGCACGAAATCAAAGAATTTAAGTAGTAGCGTTTTACATTTAAAAATTGTGAATTCAATAATTATAAGATCGTAAATTCCTCTCTTATTGTAAGTAATTTATGGCTTATAAAAATAATCAGGTATGGGACTTGGAGCAAAGGGAAATTTTTTGCATTTTAGATAATACATGATTTGCAGGGTGAAAGCTTTATTTGCAAAATTCCCTGGCTTTTCCTCGACCAATTTTTCATTTTCTCTGACCATTATTTAACATTCAAAACGAGCACTTTATTCTTGTAATATTTACATAATATACCAATAACACAATATTTCGGATACATATTTAAAATTTTCAAATTCATTAATTTATTTTAAACATAAAGACTTTTTTGATATGAAAGATTACTTTTTAACGAAATTATTGAATTTTTAAGATCAGAGTTGCATTTTTATCCAAGAAAGATGTAATTTCTGCTAAAATAGATACAATTTTTAATTAAAAATAAAATTGAAAAAAAGTTAAATTTTTATCCAGTAAAGATTTCGGTTGCCTTTTCAACAGAAAAATATTAATTTTAAGTAAGAAGTAAATTTTCTATAAAATAATTTATTTTTCAACAATACAGTTTAATCTTCATTAAAAAAGAATGGCTTTTTAACAAGATTGTTAAACTTTCAACTAAACAGTTGCTTTCTCAATCAAAAAAGATGCAATTTATACTAAAATCGACGAATTTTTAAATTGTACAAAATTTTTTTAAAAAATCAGTTAAATTTTTCATTGAAGAAAGATGTTAGTTGAATTTCAAACACTACTGGAATAGATTAATTTTTAAATTAAAAATGAAAAAAAATAGTCGAATTTTCATTTAAGAAATTAAATTTGCATACAAAAATGATGACTTTTAAGCAAAATTGGTGAATTTCCGAACAAATAATAAAATTCATGAGTAAAAGGATAATCTTTAGGAGAAAGAAACTGCAAAAAAATAAATATGGATAATTACAATTTGAAGTGATTTGTTATCACAATTGCAATTTGCGGAGAGGTGATAAACTATCACAGAAAGATAGAAAAAATGAATAAAGAAATTTTTGAATTTCAATAGTTTATTCATATATATATATTGTAACTTCAGCCTTTTGCTATCATTTAACTAATTTTGTAATCACTAAATTTTTTCTATTTATTTAATAATGCTACAAGAGATAGTGATTCTCATGGAGACAACGATAAGAATTTTTTTTTACAAATTGGTCACTTATTCATGAATGCCTGCTCTAAATCTATGACACAGTTTTTCCCTACACAGCTATCTAGGTCCTATAAAAATAAATTTCTATTCGTCATATTCTATAATGATCGATCTTTAATTCGTAGTCTTATTTTTCTCTACATTAACTTCTGTAGGAATCGCTTTGAATTCTATAAAATCGCTGTTTTTTGTTGTCGCCCTAATTTCTAAAAGGATCGTATATTTTATTGTAATAATTATATAATTCAAGCACAATATAAAAAAATCAAAATTCTTTTTTTTTTACATTTTATTTTTCTTGCTTTTTTTCTTTCTTTAATACATAAACATTCAGTACTAGCCTTAAATCTATTTGCCTTCAAGAAGGAATTAGCCTTTTTAAATTCTATTATTTGCGATGGGTCATTGATCCTTTATTTTACTCGTTTCGAGAGGTAATACTTTTAAGTGAACCTTTTATCGTAATTTATTACAGCAATTATTTATCCTGCTACTGTTTAACCTTCATACAATAACTTAAAATAACATTTACAATGAGGTAATAAAACCTAAATAGTGTCGACCCTTTTGTCACGTGTCGGATAGACTATAGAGAGTCCTGTCAAAAATTTGCAATTGGGGGGGGGGGGGGTGACCCTGAGCCAAGTCGTCGTACAGCACAGGTGCACTTTACCTGGCCCTTCGAGTGGGCGTAGGAGCGCCAGCAAAATTTCTCTTTTACTTTACTCTCGGAAATTCACGTCTAGGTGTACCTGAAAAGGGCTGAGTTAAACGCAGCGAAGCAAGATTTCTCTTTTTTTTTTCTAAGAGCTGTTCCTTTCACTGACAGGATGATAGAAGTAAACCTCCGTCCTCTTACGGAAGAACACTCCTAAGACATACTTAAATTTGAGACTAAGTCCGAAATTTTAGTATTTATTTTCTGAAACCAGCAGAGAGATATTTCAACAGGATGAGGAAGATAAATCTTCCGTCCTTTGGGGGCTCTTGATTGGTTTTCACAACCTTGCGTTTCGCCTCGCCAGGCCTCAACTGCCATTTCTGGGCGTTCGAGCTCTTTTTATTTGGCTCGCTCTACTTTCTGCCAACCAGGCATCGCTTAGTTCTCGCGAGTGGGAGCATTCGCTTCTGCGCTTTGCTCGCGCTCCTTGATGCCGCAATTTCCTTTCTCTCGGATACATGGAAGATAGAGGCTTGCCTATTTTTAGGCTCCTATGATGTAACGCGAGGGTTACAATATATATAAAATTTGGAAAAAAGTTAAAGGACTAGAAACATATGGTCAATTTCTGTGAAAGTAGGCAAACCCCAACTATTTTATTTATTTTAAAAAAATATTTTTTTCAAATTTTTGTGGATATAAAAATGATATTTTATAAGTTTTATGCAAGCCGAACCATTTTTGTGGCTCAAGTGGAAAAAAATATAACTCTGGGTTTTTAAAAAAATGAGCTACAAATTCAAATGCGCATAAATGCGTAAAAAAATTTCAGATATCGCGAAAATAAGAATCGCCTAATTTCCTCTAAAAAAGCAACATATTTTGTTCCCGAAAGATTCTGCTACTTCAAGTGTTGCATCTGCTTGATTTGAAATGTATTAAGCCTTCCTTTTCAATTTTTTTGTAAAAAATTTTATTGAAAAAAACAATTTTTGCTTCCTCGTAGAGAAAGCTTTGTAATGGTAACATTTTTGAAATTTTTAAAATTTATTTAATTGAACGTTTCTTAATTTAAAAATGTCTAATACAATGTTCTAAGGAAATATCCGGATGTGTATGTGGATGTGTGCGTATGTGTCTGTGAATGTGTGTGTGCCTGTGTGTAAATGTGTGCGTGCGTATGAATGTCACACTTTTTTGTGAATACGATAACTTGAAAACGGTCGCAGATGAATTAATAAAATTTTAAAAGCATATTTTTATCGCTTATATCTTAAAAAGGACCTAAGGATTTCTAAAAATATTATATTCATTTTTTTTGTAGCACTTTATGATACTTTAAAAATCGGTTAAGTATAGTAAAACTTTTTTCTTTAACGTAATTCAAAGTTGATGCAACAATATAAAAGATTCCTTGGTTCGAGACGAACCGATTGACCTATAATATTAATACATAAAAGAGTAAGAAAGTTATCGCTATTTATATTATATTAAAAACATATTTTTATAGTGAAAATTTTCTGATTTTCCTGATTTAGAATTGATGTGAAAATAGAAAAGATGTATTAATTCAAGACGAATAGATTAACCTATAATGTTGATACATTTCATTGAAGAGTAAGAAGGCTATGGTAATTGATAGAATTTAAAAATACGGTTTTTATCGTAAAACTTTTTTCTTTAACACAATTTGAACTTAAAACAAAAATATAAAAGATTCCTTGGTTAGAGGCAAATCGATTGACCTATAATATTGATACATTTCATCAAAGAGTAAGAAAGTTATCGATATTTATATTATATTAAAAATCAATTTTTAAAGTCAAAATTTTCGCATTCTTATGATTTAAGGTTGATGTGAAAATAGGAAATAAGTATTGTATTGAGATGAATCGATTGACCTATAATATTAACACATTTTATGGAAGAGTAAGGAAGCAATGGTCATTTATATTATATTAAAAATCAAATTTCATGGTAAAATTTTCACCTTTTTATAATTTAAAGTTGATGTGACAATAGAAAAGATGTGTTGATTCGAGGCGAACCGATTGACCTAGAATGTTAGGAAGTTAGGAAGTTAGGAAGTTATGATCATTTATATTATACTAAAAATCCGTTTTCATAGTAAACATTTTCACAGACGCATTATTTAAAGTTGATGTGAGAATAGAAAAGATGTGTTTATTTAAGACAAATCGATCGACCTATATTATTGATATATTTTATTAAAGAATAAGGAAGCTATGGTGATACATAATATTCGAAAAAAACGGTGTTTTATAGTAAAAACTTTTTAATTAACATAATTTGAAGTTGATGCATGAATAGAAAAGACTTTCTAATCATGAATGTTCGAATAAAATAATTCTGACAATGTTTTAAAAAAAAAATCATGAAGCTGAAAAAGAGATAGGGTGTGACAAAATTTTCCACTTCCCTTTCCCAGCTAGAAAAATTACCATTTCAAATACAAAATTGGATTTGTCTGATTTAGCATTATATTCAAACATTTTTTTGTATTATTTTGTAATTTTGTGTTTTTTGTAAATTTCTATTCCTAAATTGATTAAAATGAAAAGTTTAGTTTGTCTGTTATTTAAGAAATCACTGATGCTTCCTCTATGAGGAAGCAAATCCATTTGCTAACGGGAAGCAAAGTTCTCGTAAAATGCGCACAATGAATAAAGTGGAAACGCTCGAGATCGAATTCACAGGTAGTTTTTTTTAATTTTTAAAATTGTTATTTGACATTATTATTTGACATTATATTCTTCTGAAAAACCTGAATAGCAGACATTCCCATTCACAGCAAAAAATGTAATTTTTACAGCGACTTCAGAGTAATCTTCAACTGCTACAAAAAATACCTTCACGTGTAAAGATTTACCCACCACATGGGTTATGGTTACCATATCAACTCTATTAAATCCCTTTTTGTCTCCATATTTAAAAAAATTAAGTTTGCTTACTTGAAAATTACCAGCAACAAACATTCACTTATGTTTTTTATATGTTTGGTTCATAGTTTATAGGGAAGAATGACACACTTTGTAAAAAAACAATCGAAAATTTTTTTATTATTTTTAAATGATGAGTTTATTCATTTAAAGAATTCAAAATACATAATTTTAAGAAATCTTAATATCCATATCTCTTAATATTAGGATTCAGATTATTTCCCGTTGATTCTGTAAAGATCTGCATATTGGGCGTTTCGGCTGCCTTCTACTGTAAAGTAAATGCGACCGCCTGGGTTGCTGTCTCCTATCAGAGGGTGTTCTTCATTGTACTTGTACTCCTTAAAATTTTTAGCTACATATCTAAAATCTCCAAGATCCACTTCAGCTTCCTTCGCGAAATGAATATAGTCATCATGGAAAGGTACTGCATGATAACCTTTAAGATTTTCTGCAAGATAACGCCGGCCATGGGACATTTCAATATAAATGGAATATTTTTTGAAATATTTTGGTGGAATTGTCATCCACTTGGGTCTCAGGCTAGGAGGATTGTCCAAAGGCTGGTCTTTCTTAACTTCAAACAAGTGCCCGTCAGCATACTTACAGTCACTCGTTGTTCTTACCAGAACCATATGAGCGTCAAGCTGAACTTGATGAGATGATTCACCAGTTAACACTCCAACTGCACCTAGTTTGGTGGGGAAAAATGGTCATTTATGAAGTTTATGAAAAAAAGTAACACTAGCATTTTATAATTTTGATGAAACACTGGTCAAAAAAGAATAAGCTAGGATAAATTAATCGGTAGAAAGAAAAATGTATTCGATAATGTAATAAGATGATATCTAACATGTAGATCAATACCTTAGTCTTCCAGAAAAGTCCAGGTGTGTCAACTCACCCTATCCCTCAAGTAATGCAGCGCAAAATATCAATCTTACCTGTTTGTAAACTAATAATAATTTTCTAACAGTCGAGAGCACAATTTTAGTAAAATCAGATATCTATAGTTATTTTGTAGATTAAAAAAATAAAGTGGAGGTTCTATTTTAGGAGTGAGTAGCATCCAAAGTTAATACTCAATATTCATCATTTCGATATTTTACCATTAAGATGACCGCTCTGCATTACCCGATTGTCTATAGCATTAAAATAAGATTTTGATTTGTAAATGTTAATTACTTTGAGTTATTTGTTCGTGAAAATTAGCTTTCAGAAGCGGACTGAGTTTAAACAACCGATTAGATAAAAGTGTTGCAGACCGGCCTATAAGCCGTTCACCCAATTTTTTTGAAAAAGTTCGAAATATTTGCAATATTTGAAAGGTTTTTAGTGATTTAACAGGATTTCATCAAATTTTAAGCGAACCAGAGTGAAAAAAAGTCCAATGGAGATCTCAGTAGGATCCCGGGTAAGGTCCGGCTACAGTGCTGTAAATCAGAACTTGAGTACCAACTTTCTTTAAATTGTTTATAAGTCCAAATAGTAACAAAAGTACAAAAAAAGTTTTATCTTTTTTTCTGAAAAAGTTTACGATTTCTGGTCAGACATTTGTAAGAAAAGAAAATATCTCAGAAACCCCACTTAATTTCATATTTTTGTTTTAAGCAGGACTTTTTCAAAACAAAAATACCAGAATAGTCTCATTCATTTTTTTTATTTCGCTAACACAAGTTTTGCTCAAAATAAAAATAAATAAACTAAGCGGGACTTTTTCAAAACATTTATCCTAATTGGCATTTAAAAATTTTCAAGAAAAGGTGATGCTTAAGTACTGATTTGTCTCACACGTGGAACTTCAACGATGCTTTTTCCAGGATCCGATGGGATCCCAATGGGACCTTCTTTACTCGAAGATTTGTGAAATTTCTAAGGATTACAATTTTTTAAAATTTGTTCAAAGCTTTTAAACAATGAAAATAACTTTGAAAGATTTGAAAGATTTCATGGTGATACAAGAGATTTCTCAAAAATTAATTGAGGGATTTAATATTATTTCAAAGACTTGTAGAGGTGTTGGAAAAAAAATCCATGGGATTTTGAGGGAAATTCAATAACAAGCATTGAAGGATTTCAAAGGATTTAGAAAAATAAAAGAGATTTCAAAATATTTTTAATAGATTTAAAGAATTTTAAGGGATTTCAAAGAATTTTAATTATTTCATGGTATTTAAAAAATAACTTATTTTAAACCAGTTAAAATCAACCAAACAAGACTTAATAAAAACAAATTAAGTCCTCAACCGAAGAGATAAATTCCCAACAAGTAACAAAAATGGACTGGTGCAATTTTAGATAAAAAAATAAATTTCGAGACAAGAAACAAATTTTTATTTTAATAAATAAATTTTCGATCAAATTTTTAATATTGTAGTTGAACTTTCAATCAAGTAGATAAATTTTAAACTAAAAAAAATATGTTAAATCAAATATTAATATTTTGCATGAAAAAGATAAAAATTCCACCCATAAGTGTAATGTTTCAAAAAAAAAAAAAAATTTTCAACCAAATTATTAAATTAAAAAAAAATGGGAAAAATTTTTTTACAAAAGAGCTAAATTTCCAAATAAAAAGTTAATTTTCTACTAAACAGTTAATTCTTCAAATAAATAGTTTAATTTATAATCAAATCGTTTAATCTTATACGAAATAGCGAAATTTTCAACCGAATAGGTCAATTTTTACCAAACAAGATTAAATTTTTAACAAAAAAGACAAAATTTCAAATCAAGAAGGCAAATCTCCCCAAAAAAAGATTTTTCGAAAAAATGTATGAATTAAAAAAAAAACTACCAATTTTCAAATAAAAATATTAATTTTCATCGAAAAAATTTTTTTTGACAAAATCGTTACATTTTTAACCAAAGAAATGAATTTTTAACTAAATTTGCGAGTCTTAAAAATAGGAATTTTCAGGAAGGTACATGAATATTTAACCAAAAATAAAATGGCTAAATTTTTAGGTGAAAAAATTATTTATTAACCAAAAAAAAAATAATTTTTAGCAAGATGGTTCAATTTTTGTTGTTATTGTATTTTGACAAAACAACTACATTTTCAATGAAATAGTAAGATGTTTAATCAAACGAGATGGATTTAGAGAAAAAAATCATAATAATACACTTTTCAACCTCAGATTTCAGCATCAATTTTTTTATTTATTTATTGTTCAGGTTTCAAGTCCTTAAAAAAAGATAAAAATTATTGACAGGCACTTTAAAGTGTGTTTAAAAAAAATAAAACTTAACGATATGGGAACGCAGCGCATGAGGACCTCGAAGAATGTAGTTAATTTGAAATCGAATGATAAACGCCTTCATTGCACGTTAGCAAAATATGTTTTAAAAAAATCATTATTTTCAGATAATTTTATTATTTTTCTGGGTATTAATTTGTTCCTCAAAACAGTTGAATTTTCAAACCAACAAAATTAATTTTTTAGAAAGTTGTTGAATTTTGAACTAAAAAATTAATTTTCACCAAGAAAAGATAACTTTAAGGTTTTTGAATTTCAGCTAGCTGATTTAAACTAAAAAAAGTAATTATTAACAAATAAGTTGAATCCTTAACCAAATAATTGTATTTTTATTCAGGAAAATGAATTTTAAATCAAATAAATGAATTTTCCACTGAAACATATTTTTTTAATCAAAAATGGAATTGTCAAATCTTAAGTTCAAATAATTAATTCTCAGAAAAAAAGACAACAAATTTTCAACTAGTTGAATATAACCCAAAATATGACTATTTGAGCAAGGAATTTAATTTTGTAAAAATAGAAAAGGTACATTTTAACCAAAGAGATGAATTTTTAACAAGTATAGTTCAACTCAAATAAATGTTAAGCAAAAATTTTTAAAATTAAAAAAAGTAACGTGTATTTTTCTAATTTTGAAGGACATATTAAATTGTATAGTTTTATTTTTATTTGATTAAATTCATGGCATTATGTAAACATTATTTGTCTTTAGTAAATACTTTCAAAATTATTTTGTATTTTATAAATTATTCAAAATGTATAAAATTAAAATCATAATAAATCAAAATTTAGATTCATTTTTCACGCCAAACTTTCAACTTTAATTAAAAAATTCCCTAATCAAAAAAGCAAGTACTTAAGGATGTTTTGTTCAAATTTGATTTTTAAATGTTTCGTTTTCTTGATTTTGAAAAATTTTATAGTTATATTTGTGTAAAATTAATTTAAACACTACATATTGAATTCAATTTAAACCAGGTCAAGGCCCTAAATTTTAGGCTAAACATACTTTCAGGAAAAAATATTTAATTTAGCAGGGTTTAATTAAAAAAAAGTTACGGTCAAGTTTCTTACTTTATCTTCGTACATCTTTGAATTCAAAAGTGCTATTTTTAATGCTGAGAAAATTTCAACTTTAAACGCTTTAAATTTAATAAATTATAATTTGTCAATAATGTAAACGTATGTTATTAAAAAAAGCAATTTTTATTCCTATATATATTAAAAATCATATTAAAATTACACAAAAATATTAAATTTTTTAAACATATTTTGCTAGGGCGCCTAACAAAGGCGTTTATCAATCGATTTCAAATGAATAACACTTTTCAGGACCTTCATTAGCTACTTTAACATATAGTTATTTTTTCGATTTTTGAAATTTTGATTACCCCCTCCCCCACCTCTAATTTACCTACTAATGATTTTTTTTTCTACGATTCCAAATTGAAATAAAAAATGATTGACAATTGATTTAAAAAACTACGGTATAAAATTCAACTACTATGTTGATAGTTAAAATACTTCGTTGAAAAAAATAATTATTTTTGGATAAGGATTCATCTTTGGAATTAAAATTTTAACTATTCAGTTAAAAATTTGTTTTTTTGTTGGTTGATATTAAATATTTTAAACCAGAAATTCATCTATCAAACGGATAAGTCTTTAAACAAATTTAAACTAAGTAATTGATATTCCAGCGAACGAAGAAGAATTCTTAGTGAAAAATGTAATACTTTATATTTAAAACAAAATAGATTTGAATTCAGAATAAGGAAAGTTTAATTTTAACCAAAAAGACGAATTTTTCGCAAATTACATGTATCTTCAACCAAATGGTTCAATTTTCTACTAGAAAAAATAAATTTTTTCCCAAAAATATATGTTACACTTCTATTTGGAAAAATTAATTCTAAACAAACAAACAAAAATTTTAACAAAATAGATTAATTTTCAACTAAAAAGATGAATTTTCAACTAAAATGATAAATCTTCAACTGAAATAAAAAATTTTCAAACAAAAATAATTTTTATCATAAAATTACAACGTAAAAGATTATTTTTTAAACACAAATTATTTACATAACAGTTCATTTATCAACTTGAAAATATGTCTTGAAAAAAGTCAATTTTCTATCAAGTAGTTAAATTTTTATAAAAATAGTTGAATTTTCAGTAAAAAATACCAATTTCTAACAAAAAAGTTCATTTTTAACTGAATCTACAAAATTTAATGAAAGTAGTTTTATTTTTAACCAAGTAGTTGAGTTTTTAATTAAAAGTACTCATTTTAAACAAACAACTTAATTTTCAATTGAATAGCTAATATTTTTACTAAATTGTTGAACTTTCAAAGCTGAAAAGACGAATTTTTTTATAAAAAAGTGAAATTTTTCAACCTAAAGTATTACTTTTTAGCTAAAATCATAAAACTTTAAAAATAAATGCATTTTTTACAAGTAGTTTAATTTTAAGATAGCTGCTACGCTGAAAATCAATTTACTGAGAAAAAAAATTTCATGATTCTAAGAATTTAAATGATATCATTAGTCGTGTCTTATAAAAAAAACCTTATTTTCTATTAATAGAGTTTTAAACTTACAAAAAATAATTGTTTTAACAATATTTTTTGTAATTTAAATTTTTTCTGTCGCTTCTTGCCAATTTTTTTTTGAAATGAATGAATTTCAATAAAAGATGGCCTTTATGAGAAGTAATTTTTTTCTAAAAGTTTTCTGTTTTTAGGTTTGAAAATGGGTCAATAACCTTAAAATATATATTTATTTTTTCTAAAGAAAAAAAATTATATATTTGTAATCAATTATTTCAAACAATATAGAAGTAGAATTCAACTAAAAAAGACGAATTTTCACCCAAGTAGTTGAATTTTCAAATAGAAAAAATCACTTTTGAATTACAAATATTAATTTTCGACCTAATATGGATTAGTTACGTTTAAAATCAAAATAATTAATTCTCACTTAAAAAGAATATTTTAAACAAAATACTTAAATTTTAAACTTAAATGAGAAAGAAAATATATTTAACATTTAACCTAAAAGATGATTCTTTAACCAAGAGAAATAATTTTTAAAAAATTGATTGGTTGAATTTTCAACCAAAGAAAGGATTTTTAAAAAAATTATTTAATAACAGCATAGTTGACCCTTTTATCAAGTATTTGAATCTTCAACCAAGAAGATCAATTTCAAAAAAAAAATCGTTAAAATTTAAACACGAAAGATGAATTTTACGCCAAGGTAATTAATGTTTCACGAAAAAAGACAAATTTTCTGCAATAATTTTGAGGATAGAAAAGGAGTGTTAATTCGAAATGAATCGATTGACCTACAATATTAATACATTTTATGGAAGAGTAAGGGGGCTTTAGTCATTTATGTTATATTAAAAATCAATTTTTATAGTAAAATCTTCACATTTTCATAATTTAAAGTTGATGTGAAAATAAAAAAGATATGTTGATTCAAGGCGAACTGATTGACCTATAATGTTGACACATTTTATTGAAGAGTAAGAAGGTTACATGCATACAATTTTAAAATACGGTTTTTTATAGTAAAACTTTTTTCATTAACATAATTCAACATTGATGCAAGGATATAAAAGATTCATTGACTGAAGACGAAGCGATTGACCTAAATACATTTTATCAAAGAGTAAGGAAGCTATGGTCATTTATATAATATAAAAAATCCGTTTTTATAGTAAACATTTTTACAGATGCATAATTAAAAATTGATTTGAGAATAGAAATGATGTGTTTATTCAAGGCAAATCGATACTACCAATTTTCAAATCAAAATATTAATTTTCATAAAAAAAAAAAATATTCACAAAATCGTTAAATTTTCAGCCAAAGAAATGAATTTTTAACTAAAATTGCGAGTCTCTCAAAATAGGAATTTTCAACAAAGTACATGGATTTTCAACCAAAAATAAAATAGCTAAGTCTTTAGGTAGAAAAATTATTGATTAATCAAAAAAATCATAATTTTAGCGAGATAGTTCAATTTTTGTTGTTATTTTTTTTTTCACTAAAACAACTGAATTTTCAATAAAATAGTAAGATGTTGAATCAAACGAGATGTATTTAGAGAAAAAAACATAATAATAGACTTTTCAACTTCAGATTTTGGCATCAATTTTTTCATTTATTTATTGTTTAGGTTTCAAGTCCTTAAAAAAAGATAAAAATTATTGATAGGCACTTTAAAGTGGGTTTAAAAAAAAATAAAACTTAACTATATGGGAAAGCGGCGCATGAGGACCTCGAAGTGTTTTTTTTAGTTTTAGTTAAATTGAAATCGATTGATAGACGACTTCGTTGCACATTAGCAAAATATGTTTTAAAAAAATTATCATTTTTTTATAATCTTATTATTTTTCTGGGTGCAAATTTGTTGCCCAAAACAGTTAAATTTTTTAACTAACAAAATTAATTTTTTAGAAGGTTGTTGAATTTTGAACTAAAAAATTAATTTCCACCAAGAAAAAAAACTTTTAGTTTTTTTAATATTAGCTAGCTGATTTAAACCAAAGAAAGTAATTATTAACAAATTGGTTGAATCATTAACTAAATAAATGTATTTTTATTTGAGAAAAATGAATTTCAAATCAAACAGATGAATTTTTTACTAAAACATATTTTTGAAATCAAAAATGAAATTGTCAAATCTTAAGTTTAAATAATTAATTCTCAGCAAAAAAGACAACAAATTTTCAACTAGTTTAATATAACCCATAATATGACTTTTTTAGCAAAAAATTTATTTTTCTAAAAGAAGAAAAGGTACATTTTTAACCAAGGAGATGAATTTTCAACAAAGTATAGTTTAACTCAAATAAATGTTAAACAAAATTTTTAAAATTAAAAAAAGTAACGTTTATTTTTCTAATTTTGGAGGATATATTCAATTGTATAGTTTTATTTGTATTTGATTTAATTCATGGCATTGTGTAAACATTATTTGTCTCTACTAAATACTTTCATAATCATTTTGTATTTTATAAATTATTCAAAATGTATAAAATTGAAATCATAATAAATCAAAATTTTATAGTTACATTTGTGTAAAATTAATTTGAATACTACATAATAAATTCAATTTAAACCGCGTCGAGGCCCTAACTTTGAGGCTGAACATATTTTTAGGAAAAACAATTTAATTTAGCAGGGTTTAAAAAAAAAATGTTACGGTCAAGTTTCTTACTTTATCTTCGTACATATTTGAATTAAGAAGTGCTATTTTTAATGCTGAGAAAATTTCAACTTTAAACGCTTTAAATTTAATAAATTATAATTGATCAATAATTTAAACGTATAATGTTATTAAAACATAAGCAATTTATAAAGAT
>JAUELO010445581.1:0-13741 GCA_032357855.1 Amphibolips quercusostensackenii | reverse complement strand
CTCTTTTCTATTTTGAAGTGATTTCTTCGATTTTTCATGCATAAAAATATAAGCAGGTTCTTTTCAAAGAGATTTAAAGGCGTAATAATTACAGGTGTGTCACGAGGTGTGGTCACAATTCTGCGAATTATTCCTAAAGTTCTTTTTTTCGTAACTGACTAAAAGCAGAATTCACTTTAATGATGCCTACCATTTTATTAATTTATTAAATAACTTATTTGCTAAATTGTTCCAATTTGAAGTCTTGAGTTTAAAAATTTCAATTTAAAAATTTTCGTTTTGAATTCTACATTACAGGAAGTTGAAAAATTAAAATTTTAATGACATGAGATCGAACTGGCCTAAAAAAAAAATAATTAGAAATTTGTTTCTTTTCAAATTAAAAATCAAAATTTAAAACCTACAAGATTTATACATACGTTTTTCAATTATACCTATCAGTTTTAAGACAAACATGTCTTAAATAAACTATATAAAATGCGATCCTGTAGTACATTTTCATATAAAATCTTATAATTTTTTATTTGTTAAAAAATAAAAAGATTTGAAAGAAATGTTGCTTTAAATAGAATTTGTTCTTAATTTATTTTTGATTTTCATTTCTATCATCAAGTGCTTCCTCCTTTCTCCTGTCTGCAATTTTTTAAAATACTCTTTTCTATTTTAAGGCAGTCCAGAGGCAACAACTTTTTTTCGAAGCTGTCTTGCACATTTTTCCTCAAGTACAAAAACCAGAGTTGCTACGAATTTAAAAAATGTTTTCGGTTAAAATTCAATTTTTCATTTTAAATTCACCATTCAAAATTAATTTTAAACCTGAAAGTTTTTAATTTTTGTCATCTGCACAATTAAAAAAAAAATGTTTAATTCAAATTATCCAAATAAATTTTAAGTGTAAAAAAAATATGAAGGCCTCAGCTAAAATTTGGAATTTGTTTGTATTATTAGTATATAATAATTTAAATGTTTATATTTTACCAAATTTTATCAAGGCTATATCATTTTTTATTAGTATTTTAAGCAATTCAGATACTGAGAGAACATGTGAGTCTGCAGCAACGGAAATTTAAACAAAATGGGGATCTTTGAAGGTTTTTAACAAAATAATTAGAAGCTTTGGTTGATTTTTGAAAAGCTTTAAGAGAATAAAAAATTTTCTGAAGATTGCGAGGAAAATTTTTAAGTCTTTGTTATTTTGAAAAATTAATTTTAACAGCATATTTAAAAATATTTCAAAACATTTCAAAAACTGTCGAACAAGAATCTAGAAAATTATAAAAAACATGTTTTAATTTTTAAAAAAATCCAAATTAAAAAAAAATTGTAAGTTTTGGAAAAATTTCAAAAATAATTTGAATTTTCAAAAGGTTGCAAAATTTTTCAGACATAATGTAGTTTTTTGAAGTTTTCGAAATAAAATTAAGAAGCTTTTTAACGAATTTTGTAAGGTTTCAAGAGAATAACAAATTTTTCCTAAGATTCTCAGGAATATTTTAAATGATTTTTTGTTTAAAAAAATTAATTTTAAGGGAACATTCGCAAATTGACAAAAAAGAATCTGGAAGATTTCAAGTTTTTTTTCAGAATTTTAAAAAAGTTTTAGGAAATATTTAAATCATAAAAGATATTCAGAAGATTTAAAAGTGAAACAAAATTTAGAAGTTTTGTAAAAATGTTTAAACGTTTTAAGAGAATAAACGACTTTTCTTAAGACTTATATAAAAATGTAAAATTAGTTTTTTATTTAAGAGAATATTTCAAAAGATTTTCAATATTGTTGAAAAAGAATGTGGTAGATTTGAAAGCAATTATTTTAATTTTGCAAGGTTTTTAAAAAATATGAGGTAAAATTTGAATCATTTCAAAAGATTAAAAAATAATTTAAAATTTTGAAATATTTTAACAAAAAATTAAAAGAAAATGTAGATTTTCCTCAAAATTTAAAAAAAAATTAAAAGCTTTTTAAGATTTTTGAAAGTTTTCAAGAGAATGAAAAAATTCTTAAGATTACTGGGGAAGTTCTTTATTATATTTCAAGAGAATATTTTTTAAAATTTTTAAACGTTTTAAGAATTCGGAAAAAGAATCTGGAAGATTGTAAGTTCGTGTTTTTAATTTCTGCAGGATTTAAAAAAATTTTAGGCAAAATTCGAATCATTTTGAAAGATTAAAAAATAATTTAAATTTGAAAATATTGCAAAAAATTTAATACAAAATGTACAATTTAGAAGATTTCTATTTTCGCTTTTTAAAACTTTTGCTAAGTTTCAAGAGCATAAATAAATTTTTTTAAGGTTCCATTGTAAAATTTTAAATGATTTTTTATTTGAAAAAATTAATTTTAAGGGAATACTTAAAAAGATTTTAAAACATTTCAAAAAATTTGCAAAATTTTCTAAAAAGAATCAGGAAGTTTTTAAAGCAATTTTACTTTAATTTTGCAGGATTTTTTAAAAAGTTTTCAAAAATCTGAAATAAAATGTTGTAGATTTGTAAAGATTTCGAAAAAAAATATATAAAAATTTTTAAAGAGTTTTGAAGGGTTACAAGAGAATGAAAAAATTCTTAAGATTTATGGAAAATTAAAATTTTTTTTATTTCAAAAAATTGATTTGAAGAGAATATTGAAAAAAATTCCACAAGTGTCGAAAAATAATTTGGAGGATTTCAGCGCTATTTTTTTATTTTGTAGGATTTTTTCTCATTTTGGCAAAAGTTTTAATCATTTTAAACGATTAAAAATTATTTTAAAATTTGATTTGATTAAAAAAAATTAAAACAAAACGTAGATTTTCGAAGCTTTTGAAAAAAATTGAGAAACTCTGTAAGAATTTTAAAAAGTTTGAGGAAATAAAAAAAAGTCTTATGATTTGTGAGAAAAATTTAAATTATTTTTTATTTTAAAAAATTCATTTGAAGAGAATTTTGAAAAAAATTTCGAAAATTTTTAAAAGATTGCGAATGTGGAAGATCTTACGGCAATTTTTTAATTTTGCAGAATTTTAAAAATTTGTAGGAAAAATTCGAGTTATTTTAAAAGATTACAAAATAATTGCAAATTTTAAAATATTTTAAGAAATCGCAAACAAAGTTTACATTAGACGATTTCGGTTTTAGCTTTTTAAACATTTTGGAAGGTTTCAAGCGAATAAAAAATGTTTCTTAAGATTCCATTGGAAACTTTAAAAAAAATTTTTGTTTGAAAAATTAATTTTGAGAGAAAATTTCAAAAGATTTTGAAAAAAGTATCTGGAAAACTTTAAGGCAATTTTTTCATTTTGCAGAATTTAAAAAATAGGAGAAATCTGAATCATTTTAAAAGATTAAAAAATTATTTAAAATTTGAAAATATTTCAACATTTTTTTAACAAATACATTTTTGGTGATTTTGATTGTAGGTTCTTTAAATTTTTTAAAGGTGTAAAGAGAATACAAAAAATTTCTTAAGATTTCATTAGAAAATTCTAAATGATTTTTTATTTAAGAAAATTAATTTTAAGATGATATTTTGAAAAGATTCACAAAATTGTCAGAAAAAAATGTGAAAGATTTTATGGCAATTATGCAGGATTAAAAAAAATTTAGGAAAAAATCGATAATTTAGCCATTTTTTAACAATGTCAAAAATATTTTAAATACTTATGTACATTGGAAGATTTCGATTTTAGCTTTTTAAAAATGTTGAATTATTTCAAAAGAATAAGAAATGTTTCCTAAGATTCCATTGGAAACTTTAGAATAATTTTTTATTTGAAAAAATTAATTTTGAGAGAAAGTGTCAAAAGATTTCGAAAAAAAATTATCTGGAAAACTCTAAGGTAATTTTTTCAAGTTTGCAGAATTTAAAAAAAAATAGGAAAAATTCGAATCAGTTTAAATAATTAAAAAATAACTTAAATTTTTTTTTTTAATTTGAGGTAAAGTTTGAATCATTTAAAAAGATTAAAAAATAATTAAAAATTTTGAAATATTTTAACAAAAAATTAAAAGAAAATGTAGATTTTTCTTAAAATTAAAAAAAAAATTCGAAGCTTTTTCGACAACAAAATTCAACTTCGTCTAAAATTTCAACATTTTATCAACAAAAAGTACATTTTTGCTGATTTCGATTTCAGGGTTTTAAGAATTTTGAAAGGTGTCAAGAGAATACAAATAATTTTTCAAGATTCCATTAAAACATTTTTTATGATAACATTTTTTTCAGAAAAATTAAGTTTCAGAGTATATTTTTGAAAATATTCACAAAATTGTCGGAAAAAAGTCTGGAAGATTTTAAGGCACTTTTTTTAATTGTGCAGTATTTAGAAAAATGTTGGGGAAAAAGCGATCATGTAAAAATTTTTTAACCATTTCTAAAATATTTTTAATACTTTCAAATAAAGTGTACATTGGAAGATATCGGATTTAGCTTTTTAAAAGTTTTGAAAAGTTTCAAGAGAATAACAAATGTTTCTTAAGAAATTTTAAAATAATTTTTTATTTGAAAAAAAATAATTTTGAGAGAAAAATCAAAAAGATTTCAAAAGATTTTGAAAGAAAGTATCTGGATAACTAACTGTAAGGCAATTTCTTAAATTTTGCAGAATTTATAAAATAGGAGAAATTCGAATCAGTTTGAAAGATTAAAAAATAATTTTTAATTTGAAAATATTTCAACATTATTTAAATAAATAGTACATTTTTGGTGATTTTGATTTTAGGTGTTAAAAAATTTGAAAGGTTTGAAGATATAATAAAAATTGTCTTCAGATTTCATTAGAAGATTTTAAATTATTTTTTATTTTTTAAAATTAATTTTAAAAGAATATTTTGAAAAGATTCACAAAATTGTCGAAAAAAAAATCTAGAAGATTTTAAGGAACTTTTTTTAACTGTGCAGGATTTAAAAAAATGTTTGTAAAAAATTGATCATTAAACAATTTTTAACAATTTCAAAAAAATGTTGACAATTTTAAACAAAATGTAGACTTTCAAAATCAGTTTGAAAAATATTTAGGAATTTGGGAAGTTTTGAAAAGATTGAAAATGTTTTAAAAGTTGAAAAAATTCATAAACTATTTTGTAATTTATTTCATTTCGGTAAAAGCCTGTAAAATAAAAAAAATATTTACAATTTTCTAGATTATTCTTCGACATATAAAATTTTAAATTTAAAACAAACTGATAATACTTTCCTGAAATTAAATTTGGGTGTTGAAACACTTTTACCAAATAAATAGTTATTCGAAATTTTGATTTTGCATGAAAAATAATTTTTGCTATCAAATCGAAAAAATTTTTTTTTAAATATTAAATTTAGGTAAACTTTCTGTGAAGTTGAACATCCTATTAATTGAAACAATTCGTTCTTTGAAGACATAAAAGAATGAATTTATTGTAATGAAATTAATGACCTTGCAAAATCGCATTCATACGACCCGAGTTATTTTTCAAATGAATATAATTAATTAATTAACATAGAATGATAGAAAGCACCGAGTCTAGGAATAATTAAAAGTCTCTCTACGTGAATTAAATAAGTAGAAAATATGGACATCTTAGAGTCAAGTGAATTCAAATTGCTTGTAGCAACTCGAATCTGGTCATAATTTATATAATGCAGCGATACGCGAACAATTAGGTATTTATTTAACAAAGAGAAAGCATACCTCAGAAAAACTACAAACTGCAAAATAGTTCATGGAATTTCTTAGAAAACGTAGAATTATTTATTAATAACATTAATAAATAATTGCAGAACTGTTGACCATTTGGATTAACTTTTTTTTAGGGAAAAATCTTCATTTGTTAAAAATTCATCTCTTTGTTTAAAAATTTGACTGTTTAATTGGAAATTTGTCTTTTTTGGTTGAATTGAACTATTTTCCATTTAAATTTAAAATCTTGTTTGGAAGAAATATCTACTGTTACGTTATTTGTTTAAAAATAATCTTTTTTTGGTTAAAGATTGAACCACTTTGTTAACGAAATTTGTTATTGTTGAAGATTCATAATTTTAGTTAGAAGTTTATCTGCATGGTTGAAAATTAATTTTTTTAACTGAAGATTTAACTACTTTTGTTTAAGATCCATCATTTTAATTGAAAATTCTTCTCTTCGGTTGAAAGTTCAAACCATTTGGTTAAAAATAATTTTCAATTATTGATCTTTTTTTATTGAAAATAAAAGTACTTGTGTGAAACTACTTTGTTCAAAAATATTTCGTTTTTGGTTCAAGATTCATCTCTTTGGTTGAAAATTCGACTGTTTCGTTGAAAACTTCTTTTTTTTTTGTTTAAAATCAAATTCAGCTGAAAATATAACTTTTTCATTTTTTGTTGATAATTGATCTTTCTTAGTTGAAAATTCGTCCTTTTGGGTATAAAACTAATCTTCTTGGTTAAAATTTAATCTTTTTTTAGAGTCAACAATTCGGTTCAACTTTTTTCTCTGTCTCAACTGAAAAGTCGTTATTTTTTTTTAAAGATATACAAATATTTATTAATAGCATTAAGAAATAATTGCAGTTTACTTGTCTGAACAAATGGGCTACGGTTTATCAGGATGTCTACTCAAAACCAAAACCTGAAAAAACCTGGAACTGTCAGGGAATTTTCTGATAAATGTAATTTTATAAAGTTAAATAATAATTTTTTCATTTCTTAAAGAATTTTTATATCGCTGAATTTAACTGTTTTTTTTTTAAGTTTATATTTGTTGTTATAAATTAATTGTTTAGCTGAAAATTTAACTATTTGGTTAAAAATTCATGTATTTTGTTGAAAAATCGTCCTTTTTGGTTTAACACAACTATTTTTTATTTAAATTTAAATATTTTTTGGTTCAAGTATCAACTGTTACATTTTTCGTTAAAAATTAATCTTTTTAGATTGAAAATTTAATTCCTTGGTTGAAAGACGAACTACTTTCCCAAAAGTTCACTTTTGATTGAAAATTCATAATTTTACTTTAAGGTTAATTTTCTTAGTTAGGAATTATTTTTTTAAACTTAAAATTTAACTGTTTTGTTGAAAATTGGAACAACTGGTTGTAGATCAACTTTTTTTTTGAAAATTTATATTCTCGATTTGAAAATGAAAATTTTTTTCAGAAAATTCGTCTCTGAGCTTAGAAATTTCACAATTCGGTATAAAATTCAACTATTTGGTACAAAATTAAACTATTTTGTGGAAAATTTACTTTTATAATTGAAAATTGATTGTCCTCAATAATTATTCGACTGTTTAGTGTAAATGAAATTCGGACTAACATCGCGTCCTTTGTTCAAAGTATTCAGTTGAAAATGTATCTAATTTATTTACAATTCGTCTTTTTCGTTAGAAAATTCAACTGTTTGCTTGAAAATTTATGCGTTTTGTTAAAAAATTCTTCTTTTTTATTTTATTCAACTGTTTCTTATTAAAAATCTTAATTAAAAATCTTTTTTGGTTGAATGATCAACTATTTCATTTTTCGTTGAAATTTTTTTTTTGTATTGTAAATTTAATTCCTCGGTTGAAAGTTAAACTACTTCCTTAAAAAATCATTTTTTTGTCGAAAATTCACCATTTTAAGTTAAAATTCATTATTTTACGTTAAATTTAGTTTTTATTAGGTAAACATTATTTTTTTAAACTGAAATCTTAATTATTTTGTGAAAAATTCAACTGATTGGTTGTAGATCAGTAGATGTATAGGGGGTCTTATAACCCAAAATTCCTACCTTACCGACATCGAGAAGCTTCTAACCTGTAGTGGTTTGTGTCTGTGCTAACTTTCTAGAACATTTATGATAACGTTGCAGAATAATATTGCTCGAATATGTTCGAGCTAAATTCATGTAAACAGTTTCAAATTTATTGCAAGAAAAACAAGGATAATTCATTGCTTCCTTCCAGACAAATATTTAATTAATGCGCAATATTATTTTGTGACGTCATCAGCAATGTTCTGGAAATTTAGCACGTGCGCAGTATTATTATTCTTTGACGTCATCAGAAATGTTCTAGAAACTTAGCACGGACCCGAACCACTACAGGTTAGAAGCTTCTCGATGTCGGTAAGGTAGGAATCTTGAGATTGAAACTCCCGTATACATCTACTTGAATTAACTTTTTGGTTAAAAATTTATATCCTCGAGTTGAAAATTCAACTGTTTTCTAAAAATTTCGTCTTTTGACTTAAAAATACTATAATTTGGTATGAAATAAACTGTTTGGTACAAAATTAAACTATTTTTTAGAAAATTAATTTTTTTGATTGAAAATTGATTATCCTTAATAATAATTCAACTATTTAGTTCAAATGAAGTTTGGACTACCATCGCGTCGTTCGTCTAAAATATTTAGTTGAAAATTAATGTAATTTATTTACATTTCGTCTTTTTCTGTAGAAAATTCAATTATTCAGTTAAAAATGTATGGAATTTGTTAAAAAATCGTATTTTTGGTAGAAAATTCAACTTGGTTAAATATTTATGTATTTTGTTAAAAATTCATCTTTTCTGGTAGAAAATTAATTTTCTTGGTTAAGAATTCAATTATTTGGTATAAAATTTGGTTGATAATTCGTCTTTTTTGTAGAAAATAAGTTTCTTTTTGATCGACAATTCAACTATTTTGTTGTACATTTATCTGTTAAGAATTCACATTTTTGCGCAGAAAATTCGTGTTTTCCTTTCGAAAATTGATCAGTTTGGTAGAAAATTTAACTATTTGGTTGAAAATCTACGTATTTTGTTGAAAATTCGTCTTTTTTAGCATAAAATCTAATTTTTTTTAATGCAACAGTCTGGTTGAAAATTCAATTATTTGGTTAAAAGTTAAACTTTTTCTTCAATTTATTTTTCTAGTTAAAGATTTGGCATTTTAATTAAAAATTCCTCTCTTTTGTTGAAAACTAAATTATTTTGTTGAAGTTTTCGTGGAAAATTCGTCATTTTTGGCAGAAAATTTATCTTATTGGTTCAAGATTCATAATTTTAGTTAAAAATTTATCTCTCTGAATGAAAGTTCAAACTAATTGTTAGAAAATAGATCTTTTTAATTGAAAATAGAAGTACTTGGGTTAAAGTTGTCTTACTCGGAACTACTTTCCTTGAAAATATTGGTTTTTTGATCAAGGTTTATCTCTGATTGAAAATTGATCTTTGTTGCTGAAAATTTATATTTTTGCGTTGAAAATTTAACTTACAAGAAAATTCAAGAAAATTCGTCTTTTGTTTTGAAAGTTCAACAATTTTGATTAGTTTTTTTTTTATACTCAAAAATCTTTATTTGTTGAAAATTCGTATTTTTTGGTATAATATTACTGTTGAACGTTTAAAATAAAAATCTTTTTTGATTGAAATCTCTACTATTACATTATTTGTTTAAAATTAATACATTTTTTTTTGCTAAATATTGAACCACTTTGTCAAAAAAATTTGTTGAAGATTTTAGTTCTTGAAGTTGTATTTGATTTTACTTGATGAATTTTAGTTGAAAATTTATCCTTGTTCAAAATTAACTTTTTTAACTAAAAATGTGGATTTCTGTTAAGACTCATTATATTAGTTGAAAATTCATCGCTTTGGTTGAAACTTGAAGCTATTTGGTTGAAAATTGATCTTTTTATTAAAAATCAAAGTACTTGGGTGGAACTACTTTGTGAAAAAATATTTTTGGTTGAAAATTGATCTTTTTTAGTTGAAAATTCGTCCTTTTGGTAGAAAACTAATCTTCTTGGTTAAAATTTCATCATTTTTTGGGTCAGCAATGCGGATCAACTTTTTTTCAGTCTTAATTGAAAAAATTTTATTTTTGTTAAATATTTTTTTTCTTATTAGAAAATTAAACTTCTGGATTGAAAGTTGAAACACTTTTCAAAATTGCATTTCTTAGTTCGAATATTCATCATTTAACTTAAAATTTCATCTTTTTGGTGGAAAATTGAACTATTTTTTTGAAAATTCTTCTCTTTGGTAGAAAATTAAAATGCGCGGGTTGAAAATTCAACCTTTTTGCAGAAAATTCGTGTTTTTAGTTAAAAATTTGTCTTTCTTGATTAAAAGCTGAATTGCTTTGTTAAAAATTATTTGTTGTTGTTGAAGATTCATTATTTCAGTTGAAAAGACATCTCTTTCTTTTTAAATTGGACTATTTTTTTTGAAAATTCATTGTTTTACTGAAATTCTAGCTTTTACATTTTTAATTCATAATTCATCTTTTTTAGTTTGAAATTTAACTGTTTTCTTGGAAATTATATATTTAAAACAAATTTTTTTTTTGCTAAAAAAATTCATCTTCTTTGTTTCAAATTCGTATTTTTGCTTTAAGATTGATCTTTGTAGGTTAAAAATTAACAATTTAGTTAAAATTCAACTATTTTGTTAAAATTTTTATTATTTTTTGAAAATTCTTTTTTTGGGTAGAAAAGTGATTTTTTTAGTTAAGCATTCGTCTTTTTTGCTTCAAAATTCATCTTTGTGGGTTGAAAGTTAACAGTTTGGTTGAAAAGTCAACTATTTTGTTAAAACTTTAATTATTTTGTTAAAAATATTATTTTTATTTTTTTATTATATTTTACAATAAATAATTTATTGATAATTAAAATTCATTACATTTATTGTATTGTTCATAAAAAACATTATAATTTCATCATGAAAAAATTAAAATTATATATAACTTAGGTTCAAAGTTGAAATATTTTGTTGAAAATTTGTTTTTTTTTTGTTGTTTTTTTTTTTTTAATATCAAGTATTATATTTTTTGTTGAGAATTCATCTTTTTGTTTGAAAATTCGATTATTTGGTTAAAAATTCATCTTTTTGGGTAGAAATATTTAGAATTTGGATAAAAATTTAATTATTTTGTTGAAAATTTTATTAATTGGTTAAAAAATTATATTTTTTGTTCGAAAAGTTAACTGTTTTGGTAAACATTCGTCTATTTGGACATAAATTTTTCCTTTTTTATTGAAAAGTCATATTTTTTTTGGAAAATTTAGTTTGGTTGGAAATTCATTTGTTTTTGTTTGAAATTTAATCTTTTTTCTTTTCTAAAATCCGTTCATTCTGATAAAAATTTATTTTTTAAATGTTGAAAATTCAACAATTTGGTTAAAAATTCAATTATTTTCTTGAAAATTTAATTATTTTGTAGGACATTAAACTATTTTGATAAAAATGTCATTTTTTTGGGTAAAAAAATCAGTCCTTTTGGATTGAAAATTCATCTTTCGTGGTAGAAAAGTTATCTTTTTTGGTGAAATAAATAAATTAATAAAAAATTCTAAGCTGAAATAATTGTTTTATTCTGTTTATAAGAGGTTCTATGGTAAAAATGTTGGTCTTTGAGTGTTAGTGGTGGACTATTAGTGGAAAATGAAAAAATCGTCAAGGAAAAGTGAGGGAATTTTTAAAGTTAAATTTTGTAGCCACCCTGTGTGTTAGAAAATTTATTTTTTTATGAAATGTCAAACAGAGTGAATAAATGAGGGCATAGGTTATTTTATTTAATTAACAATATTTCGATTTGCAATTAATTGAGAATTATTGCTTTTTTAGTGGACAAATCAATTTTTAGCCTACACTATCCATCCAATCTAAACTTATTTTTTGAATGAAAACTTGTTAATTTTTAAAAAGATTTGTGTGATTATATATTTTTTTAATTCTTTAAAAATTTGTTATTCACTAACAAAGGTAAAATTTTTTTTATCTTTTCCCAAATGCCATTTCTTTTAAGACATTCAAATTGTTTAAAAGATCTTAAAACCGTGTTACAACTATATGGGAATAATTTCCAGTTTGTTAGAATTATTTTTTAAAATTGTTATTGTGTTGTAAACAAATTAATGAAGAAAAGTCATTTTTTGGGATTGGCAATGTTTGGCTTATTTAAATTAATAGATTTTATATAAAATGTGAGAGAAACGAATACTTGATTACCATCAATTAAGAATAGATGCTTTTTTCAATTGCGTAAACAATTTTTATAAACAAATTCACAGTTTGGCGACTTTTCAGTGAATCGGTTCAATTTTTGTTTACGGAATTAACTAAGCATGTCTTTCCGATGACTCTTTACTATTATACATTGTAAGTTGACAACAATTATTCATCATTTAAACAATTTTTATAAAGAAATTCACTGTTTGACCGTTTTTCATAAATAGGCTCAATTTTTGTTTACGAAATCAACTAGGGATGTTTTTCCGATGACTCTTTGGTATGATACTTTGCAAATTGACAACAATTATTTATTATTCAAACAATTTTTGTAAACAAATTCACTGTTTGACCGTTTTTCATAAATATGCTCAATTTTTGTTTACGAAATTAAATAAGGATATCTTTCCAATGAATCTTTACCACGATACTTTGCAAATTGACAACAATTTTTTATTATTTAAACAATTTTCATGAACAAATTCACAGTTTGACTGCGTAAGTACTGCGGTTGAAGTTTTTTTTTCAACTTCCAGTAATGATTTTGAAGCCAATTTCTATTTCATGTATCTGTGTCTGCTGCTAATTTGATAGTTCAGTTTCTCAAACATGGATACACAAGGTGCATTTTGCTTATAACAGTTGTTCAAATAATGAATAATAGTCGTCAATTTTCAAAATATCAGAGCAAAAAGTCATCGGTAAGATATTCTTAGTTCATTCCGTAAACAAAAATTCATCCTATTCATTGAAAAGTCGACAAGCTGTGAATTTCTCTTACATTTCATCAAAAATCTATTGATTTTATTTAAGAAAAAACGTTTAAATTGGATGAAAAGATCTAAAAATTGATTTGTCCAGGGGTACTTTGTTTGCCCCGCTGTGCGACACTTGGATGAAATGAAGCATGGAAGGTTTCTTGTTTGTGATTTCATTCCTGTCTTGGCTTTAGCCTTAATCCATTCCCATCGTGGAAGTTGGGACAAGAAGAAACCCTGCATTCCTCGCAAAGTGCTGAGACTTATTTATAAAACAATTAAACATTGAAATAACGATGAGAAATCCCTGGAAAGACTATATCAGACTTGATTCGCAAAAACCTGCGGGAAATGAAGAAGTCTTGTGAAAACGAGTTTGGAATTTCACTTTTGCTTCTCTTCTTCTTTCACCTTCTGAAAAGGTGAACAATTGATAGTAATTTAACGTAGTAAATACTGTAATGGAAGTCTTTGTCTATGATACCTAAAATGCATAATTTTTTATTGCTAGAGAAAAAAAGAAATTTACAATAATAGTCTTCGTAATTCATTAATTTACTTTCTCAAAATTAGATCATTTTAAACAATAAACATTCCAAATTTATGAATCTTCAATCAAAAATCTTAGAAGCTGAAGAATTTGGAATTGTAAATAGTTAAAATTGAACTATTCCAAGTAAGGGTTTAAAGTGTACTTTAAAAATATAAATCTTGATAATTAAGTGATTTTGTAGTCAGCTAGTTATCGCACAATTTTTTGAGACGAAAATCGACCTCTTTGAAGGACAAGGGTCGCACGTTTTCGAGAGGGACGGGAAAAGAGCAAAAATTACCTTTGAGGGGTACCCAGGGAAGGTTTCTTATTTATCTGAAACAAAAATTTTGCGATTTGTAGTCGTTGTAGCAACCCCGTTCCCCGCTTCATGGCAACTCTGAGGTTCCCCTGTGGTGAGTGCATGGTGTTCGTGTGAGTACTCAGATCCCCGCTAGTCGTCAACTCCGAGGTTTCTCCTGCTGTAAGGGTGTAGTTTATGTGCATGTGTGTTCAGGTCCCCACTAATCGGCAACTCTGAGG
>JAUELO010445557.1:0-13744 GCA_032357855.1 Amphibolips quercusostensackenii | reverse complement strand
ATTTTCTACCAAAAAAGACAAATTTTCAACAATAAAAATTAAATTTATAAATTAATATTCAAAAACGATTGCTTAACAAAATAGTTAAAGTTTCAACCAAAGGAATAAATTTTAAATGAAACTATGAATCTCTACCCAAAAAAATGATTTATCAATTTAGTTGAAAATTTTTTTTGTGAAATATAACTTTTGTAAAATTTGGTCAAAAATCAAATGAATTATTTTTTAAAGATTTTTTTAATAATTTTTTTTTTATCGTCGCTGAATGTGTTTCTGATACGTACCCATCACAAATAATTTTCTTGATCTCATTATATTATATTTTCATATTCTCTAGGATTAAACTTAATTAAAAATTTGTTGTACGGTTTGGCAAGTTTTTTTTCTCGAAAATCTCATTATCTAAAATCAACTTTTTAGCAATCACCCATATCCTCTTCGTATTTTTAATTTCATATTAGACTGCACTTATATAATGAACTGTATAATATCTGTAGAATATAGACACATATTTTTTAAATTGTTTATAAGAATAAATAAGATAATTTGTGTTCTTCATTGTTATTATTTATTGTTTTTATTGTTATTTTTTCATTGTTATTGCAGAAAAAAGTTGAATTTTCAACCACATAGTTGAATGTACAAGTCAAAATTTAATTTTTACGAGAATACAATATTTAAATTTTGAATTCAAAACAAAATAGTTTAACTCTTAACTAAAGAAATTAATTTCGAACTAAAATGATGAATCTTCAGCCAAAAAAATGAATTTTTTTTACAAAGCAGAATTTTTAACCCAAACAAAGAATTTTTTAAAACGAAAAAGATTATTTTCTACAAAAAAAAAGAAAAAGTTTCAACAAAATACAATAATTAAAAAAAAGTAAAAGTTTTAACTTGAAAAGCTAAATCTTCAACAAAAACTGGACATCTTTTTTTTTTTGAAGTAAAAAAAAAATGGAAAATTTAAACTTTCGGTCAAGACATTTTTTTTCAAAGAAGACAAATTTTCAACCAAAATATTGAATTTTTAATTAGTGAGAATACATTTTTACCAAAAATAGAATAATTTAATTTACAGTTTAGAGAATTCATTTTAAACAAAAAAAATAATTTTCAACAAAATAATGAAATTTTCTACTGAATAAATACATTTTTTTTTATAAAATGATGAATCTTTAATCACAAGAAAAATAATTTTTAACCAAATAGATGAATTTTCAAACAAAAAGACAAATTTTAAAAATGAAAAAGTTTATTTTTTTATAGAAAAAATAAGAATTTTCAGCAAGACCGTTCAATTTTAAACTGAAGATTTTTTTGAAGAGAAAATAATAATTTCCATTCAAAAAAGGACAATTAAAATTTCCAGTTAAAAAATGGATAAGTAAAATTTTCAGTTATAAATTTCTTTTTAAAAAAAGAATTAATTTTTCTGCAAAAGGAAAACGAATTTTCAACTAAAATAAAGAATCTAAACAAAAATAATTTTTTAGCTAAGTAGTTAAATTTTCAATTAAAAAAATTGATTTTCTACAAAGAAAAAATGAATTATTAACCTAATACATAAATTTTCAAAAAAAGGTGGAATTTTCTGAAAAGATAATCTATGAACAACGGAATAGTTGAATTATAAAGAAAAGACATTAATTTTCAAATGAAATGATGAAGTTGCAACCAAAAAAATTAATTGTTATCCATAAAATTGAATTTTCAAACTAAAAGATGAATTTTCAGTTAAAAAATTAATTTGTTATTAAAACAGTTTAATGTTTAAATAGATTAATTAATTTTCACAAAAATAGAATACTTAAATTTCACAAAAATTAATTTTTGACAGAGTAGTTCAACATTAAACGAAGTAGTTAAATTTTTAACCCAAAAAACATAAAAATTAATTTTTACCCTAATAGTTAAATTTCCAAATCAAAAAAAAGAATTTTAAAAACGAAAAAGATTAATTTTTTTCTGAAAAGAGAAGAAATTTCAATAAAAAAGCTCAATTTGCAACTAAAGAAATAAATTTTCAACTAAAATGATGAATCTTTAACCAAAAAAATACATTTTCAACAAAATAGTTGACTCGACAAAATAAATCAAACAAAATTGGACAACTTATATTTTCAGTTAAAAAATGGAAAAGTTAAATTTTCAGTTAAAAAAATTAATTTTTCGCATAAAAGAATTAATTTTTGTTTAAAAAAGACAAATTTTTGTCAAAATAAATGAATTTTTAACCAAAAATAATACATTTCTACAAATAATAGAATTGTTCAATATACAGTAAAAAATTGATCTTAACCCATTAACGACCAAAGCTATCAATTTTATAACATGAGTTTGACCGCAAAATTTATGGGTATAACATAACAATAAATAGATCAAAAGTACTGTTCTTTATGTTTTTGGGTGAGCGCAATTCGAATCCGTGGTCAGATTTAAAATATTTTGACTTCAGAATCACATATGGCAGTTTTTGTATACAAAAGTAGTGAAAAATGTTTGATTTGTTATTTTTATCATTTTTTTTTTAGACATAAAACACGTTAATATCTTGAAATTTTTTTAACAATCAGTGCACAAAATTCTTAAACTTTAAGAGAAAATTTTTATATATGCGCTTTTTCTTTCAAAATGGCGGACAAAATGCAAAAATGTCCCAAAAACTGGGTTTTTTCCATCATCGTTATTTTTCACAAAAACCTCAAAGTTTAAAAAAAAGTTCCATTAATTAAAAATGTCTTGAAATTAACCATAGAACACTATAAAATTTTTTCAGATTTTTTAGAAAAATTTTTTGATTTTTCAAAAAATCAAAAATTTGAAATTTGCAAAAAAATTTTTCAAAAAATTTGAAAAAATTCAAAAATATTCTTTGAATAATTCTAAGACATTTTTATTCTTGATAAATTTGAGCGATAATTTGTTTTGTTTTGTTTTATTTTGTTTTGTAAAAGTTATGTGAAAATTCGCATGAAGTTTGATAATTATTTCCCAAAAACTATAGGCTCTGGTACAAATTTTCTAAAAATAAAAATGTCTTATAATTAGTAAAAGAATATTCTTGAATTTTTTCAGATTTTTTGAAAATTTTTTTTGCAAATTTCAAATTTTTGATTTTTTGAGTAATCTAAAATTTTTCCTAAAAAATCGGAAAAATTGTCATAGTGTTCTATGGTTAATTTCAAGACATTTTTAATCTATGGAACTTTTTTTTCAACTTGGAAGTTTTTGAGAAAAATAACGATGATGGAAGAAGCGCAGTTTTTGGGACATTTTTGCATTTTGTCCGCTATTGTGGAAGAAAAAGCACATATATAAAAATTTTCTGTTAAAGTTTAAGAATTTTATGCACCGATGGTTGAAGAAATTTTAAGATATTAACGTGTTTTATGTCTGAAAAAAAATTATAAAAATAAAAAATCAAACATTTTTCACTATTTTTGTTTGCAAAAACTGCCATATTTAATTTTGAAGTTAAAAAATTCGAATTTTGACCACGGATTCGAATTAAGCTCATTCAAAAACATAAGGAACAGTACTTTTGATCTATTTATTGTTTTATTATACCCATAAATTTTGCGGTCAAATTCATGTTATAGAATTGATGGCTTTGGTCGTTAATGGTTAAACAAAAAAAAAATTTAACAAAATAGTTGAATTTTCAACTAGAAAGGATAAATCTTTAAAAAACAATGGAATAGTTAAATTGTGAAACTTCAACCAAAAAAATTTTTCTTTCAGCTAAATAGTTGAATTTTCAACCCAGAACATTAATTTTCTACAAAAAAGACAAAGTTTAAAAAAAATACAATAATTTCCAAAAAAAGGTGAATTTTCAACTAGAAAAAATAAATCTCCAACCAAAAATGAACAATTAAGATTTTCAGTTAAAAAAATGGAAAAGTTAAAAACCAGTTAGAAAAATTAATTTTTTTCCGAAAAAATCTAATTTTTAAGAAAATATATGAATTTTCAACCAAAAATAATACGTTCTTAGAAAAGATTGAATGGTTTAATTTATAAATAAAAAATTAATTTCAAACAAAAAAAAACAACTAATTTTCAACAAAATATTTAAATCTTCAACCAGAAAAGATAAATCTTCAACGAACAATGAAATAGTTAAATTATGAAACTTCAACCAAAAAAATTCATTTTTAACAAAAAAAAATAAATCTCTAACCAAAAATAAAAAACTTGATTTTCAGTTAAGAAATAGAAAAGTTAAATTTTTAGTTGAAAAAATTAATTATTTGCAAAAAAGAATTCCTTTTTTTACAAAAAAGTCAAAGTTTTAACAAAATACATGAATTTTCAATCAAAATAATACATTTCTACAAAAAATAGAATAGTTAAATTTAAAGTTAAAAAAATTAATTTTGAACAAAGAAAACTTATTTTCAACAAAGTACTCAAATTTTCAACCAAGAAGATTAATTTTTTACAAAAAAGCCGAAGTTTCAACAATATACAATAACTTCTTTTTAAAAGTTGAATTTTCAACCAGAGAAAATCAATCAACCAAAAATGGACAGCTTAAATATACAGTAAAAAGAATCAAGTTTTTACACAAAAAAAAAACTTTTCAACAAAATAGTTTTATTTTTAACTAAAGAAATGAATCTTTAACCAAGAAAATTAATTTTTAACGAAGCAATTTAACTTGAAACCAATAAGTCAAATTTTTAACTCAAAATTAATTCTATTTGAAAAATGGAAAAGTTAAATTTTCAGTTGAAAAAATTAAACATGCAAAAATAATTTTTTTTTCAAAAAAGACAAATTTTTAAGAATATAGTTAAATTTTTAACTAAAGAAATATGTTTTTTTATTAAAATAATGAATGTTAATCCAAAAAAGGACAATTTAAAATTTCAGTTGAAAAAAAGTTAAATTTTTAGTTCAAAAAACGATTTTTTTCCAAAAAAGAATTTTTTTTCAAAACGAAAACGAATCTTCAACAAAAATGTCAAATTGTACAGCAAAGAAATGAATTTTCAATCAAAAAAATTAATTTTTGACCAGATAGTTGAATTTTCTACCTTAAGGATGACTTTTTAACCAAGAAAATTAATTTTCTATCAAAAATGATAAATTTTTATCAAAATACATACATTTTTACCCAAAGAATTGCATTTTTTATTTAAATTTTTTTGTATTTAAAGCCGAAATAATTACATGTTTAGTTAAAAAACTATTTTAAACAAAAAAACTAATTTTCAACAAAATAATTGAATTTTCAAGTAAAAAAACAATTTTCTTATAAAAATGATGAATCTCCAGGCAAAAAAAAATGAATTTTTAACCATATATGTTCTAAACAGAAAGAAAAATAATTTTAAGACAAAGAAATGAATTTTCAACAGAAAAAAAATTATTTCTTGTCAGAATAGTTGAACTTTTCACACAAAAGATTAATTTTCTTTAAAAAAAAAATTGAGAAAATAACAAAATTAATTGTCCCCAAAAATAGAATAGTTGAATTTTCAGTTTAAAAAAATAGTTTTAAACAAAAACAAAACGAATTTTCAACAACATAGTTCAATTTTTAACTATAAAAAATTAATGTTCTATTAAAACAATAAAAATTTAGGTAAAAAAATATTTTTAACAAAGTAGTTCAACTTTTAGCCAAGTAGTTTAATTTTTAACCAAAGAGTTGAATTTTCTACTGAAAAAGATAAATGTTTGAACAAAAGTGAAATAATTAAATTTTCAACCTAAGGGATGAATTTTCATCTAATATTATAAATATTTATCCCAAAAATGAATCATCATTTAGTTGAAAGTTCAACTATTTGGTTGAAAACAATTTTTGTAATTAAAAACTAAACTATTCAATTTTTGGTAAAAAATTATCCTTTGAAGTGGAAATTTTTGATAAAAATTTATCTCTTTTAGTTGAAAGCTCAATTATTTAGTAGGAAAATTCATTGTATTTTCAAAAAATAGAATACTTCAATTTTCGTTTAAAAAATTAATTTTAAAAAAACTACGAATTTAAAAAATAGTTCAATTTTTAACTAAAAACATTAATTATCATGTAAAATGATGAATTTTCAACACAAAAGATGAATTTTTAACTAAAAAGATTAATTTTATATCAAAATAGACACATTTTGAACAAAATACATTAATTTTCGACAAAATAGTCCAACTTTTAACTAAAGAAATTAATTTTCCACTACAATAATAAACATTCAGCAAAAAAAATTTTTTTACAAAATAGTCCAATTATAAACCAAGTAGTTGAATTTTGGACCCGAAAAAATTTTATTAAAATAAATTAAAATTTGTAAAAAGGAGTTTTCAACAGAATTGTGTAATCTTGAACTAAATAAATGAATTTTCGACTAAAATAATGAAGTTGAATAATTTTTCTACTAAAAAACATAAAAATTTTATCAAAAATGGAAAAGTTAAATTTTTAACCGAAAAAATGACTCTTCAATTAAAATAATGAATCTTCATAAAAAAAAATTCATTTTTAATCAGATGGTAGAATTTTCAACCCAACAGATTACTTTAAAACTAAGAAAATTAATTTTCTATCAAAAAACACAAATTTTAAAAAAACACATGAATTTTCAATCAAATTTCTGAACTTTTAAATAAAAATTTGTTGAACAAATAATGGAATAATTAATTTCTTAGTTGAAAATTTAAGTCTTAACATTAATTTATTTTTTTGAAAATTCATCTTTTTGGTTGAAAAATCAGTTATTTTGAACACTAAAGTCCAAGTCATAACAAATAAACAAAAAATAAATTTCTTGGTCTCATTATGCTATATTTTCACACTCTCTAGTGTTAGACGTAATCAAAAAAATATATCCGGCTTGTCAAGTTTTTTCCCCACAAAAATATAATTTAAAATTAACTTCTTCACAATAATTCATATCCTCTTTGAATTGTCAATTTTAAATTTGACTGCTTTCAAAAAATAAACCATATAATAACTGTAAAAAGTAGATGCATATTTAAAAAAAATTTGTTTATAAGAATAAATAAAAGAATTTTTGTTTTTTATTGCTATGAACAAGTGCTGTTGTCATTTATAGAAAAGATCTACAGCTGGGTTGCAATATTATCTTACACAGGACTCTTCTTACCTAAAACTTGTTTCAAGCGAGATAATCCGAAAAAAATAGAATTTTCAACTAAAAATACAGCAAATTTCCATATACAACAACAAAATTTAAAAAAAGAAAATTAATTTTCTGTCAAGAAGATCAATTTTTTACATAACACATTAATTATCAAACAAGTAGTTAAATTTTTTAATTAAGAAAATTAATTTTTAAAAAGTAATTCAACTTTCAACATGGCTGTTGAATTTTCAACCAAACTGTTGGGTTTTTATATTAAAGAAGATAACTATTTAATCAAAAATGAAAAAGCTAAATTTTTAACAAAATACATGAATATTCAACCTGATAGTTGAATGTTTGACTAAAGAAGTAAATTTTTACAAAAATAGAATAGTTAGATTTTCAGTTAAAAAGATTTATTTTCAACAACAAAAAAAACGAATTTTCAATAAAATAGTACAACTTTAAACTAAGGAAATCGATTTTATCTAAAACAATTAATCTTTATTCAGGAAAAAAATTAATTTTTAACCAAGTAGTTCAACTTTAAACCAATTAGTCGAATTTTCAACCCAAAATTAATACAAATTAATTTTCACCCAAATAGTCGAATTTTCAGCAAATAAGAATTAATTTTTTTCAAAAAAGACAAATTTTCAACAAAATAGTTGAATTTTCAAATAGAAAAGATAGATCTTCAACGAACAGTGTACTAGTTAAATTATGAAACTCGAACCGAAAAAACTCATTTTTAACTAAATAGTTGAATTTTCAACCAAGAAAATTAATTTTCTAAAAAACAGAATAATTTTTAACAAAATACAATGATGTTGAAAAATAATAATTTTTCAACTAGAAAAAAATAAATCTCCAACCAAAAATGAAAAACTTAAATTTTCAGTTAAAAATGAAAAGTTAAATTTTCAGTATAAAGGGTTAATTAAAAAAAAAAGAGTTTGCAACAAAATAGTTTAATTTTCAACTAAAGAAATGAATTTTCGACTGATTTGATGAATCTTTAAAAAAATTAATTAATTGTTGAATTTTCAAACATTGAAATTGATTTTCTAAAAAAAAATAAAGATAAATTTTCAACTAAAAATATAAATCTTCAATCGAGAAAATTTATTTTTAACCAATTAGTTCAATTTTCAACCAAGAAGATTAATTTTCTAAAAAAATACAAGTTTTTACCAAAATATAATAATTTAAAAAAGTTAATTTTTTAACTAAAAAAAATAAGTCTTCAACCAAAAATGGTCAACCTAAATTTGCAGTTAAAAAATGTAAAAGTTAAAATTTGAGTTGAAAGAAATTAAAAAAAAAAGAATTTTCAACAAAATAGTTCAATTTTTTACTAAAGAAATGAATTTTCGACTAAAATGATGAACTTCAACCAAAAAAATTTATTTTTAACTGAATAGTTGAATGCTCAACCAAGAAGAATAGTTTTCTGAAAAAAGATATGTTTCCAACAAAATACAATAATTTAAAAAAAGTTAGCTCTTTAACTAAAAAAAATGAATCTTCAAAGAAAAATGGACAACCTAAGTTTTCAATTAATAAATAAAAAGTTAAATTTTTATTCGGAAAAATTAATTCTTGAAAAAATAAAATTAATTTTTTTTCGAAAAAGACACCTTTTTAACAAAATAGTTAAATGACTTTTTTATCTGAAAAGTAAAATTTTCAGTTAAAAAAATAATTTTTTGACACCAAGAAATTTTATTTTTTCATAAGGAAATTAATTTTGAACAAAATAGTCGAATTTGAAAGCAAAGAAATGAATCAGCAACCAAAAAAATTAATTTTTAATCAGATACTTGAATTTTCTACATTAAAGATGACTGCATTGACTGATTGAATTTTTTAACTTAAGAAACAATTTTTTATGAAAATAATGAATCTTTAGTCAAAAAATTAATTTTCAACTAAATATGTAAATGAATTTTAAACCAAAAAGACAAATTCACAAAAGGAAAAAGATTCTTTTTTTGACTGAAAAAATAATTTTCAACAAAGCGCTTCAATTTCAGATTAATTCTAAATAAAAATAAAACTAATTTTAAACTAAATGTATTTTCAACTAAAAGTATAAAACCTTAGCCAAAAAAAATTATTTCTTGTCCAAATAGTTGCATTTTAACCCAAAAGATGAATTTTCAGCTAAGAAGAATAATTTCCTATAAAAAAAAAATTTGAGGAAATAAAAAAATTAATTAGACCCAGAAATAAAATAGTTAAATTTTCAGTTAAAAAAATTAAGTTTAAACAAAAACAAAGCAAATTTTCAACAAAATAGTTCAATTTTTAACTAAAAAAATTAATGTTCTACTAACATAATAAACTAAAGAAATACATTTTTCATGCAAATGATGAATCTTCAGCCAAAAAAATTAATTTTCAACTAAATATGTAGATGAATTTCTAACCAAACAGACAAATTTACAACACAAAAAAGATTAATTTTTTACTGGAAAAAAAAAGAATTTTCATCAAATTAGTTCAATTTTAAATTTATTCTAAACAAAAAGAAAAATAATTTTAAACCAAAGAAATGAATTTTCAACTAAAATTTTACATTTTCATTCAAGAAAATGATTAATGATTTTAGTTGAAAGTACAACTATTTGGTTGAAAAAATTTTGTAACTGAAAATTAAACTATTTGATTGTTGGTGAAAAATTATCATTTTCAAATAAAATATCAACTAATTGGTTGGAATTTTTTTTGTGAATAAAAATTACACTATTCCATTTTTGGTGAAAATTAATCTTTTTTAGTTGAAAGCTCAACTGTTTGGTTGAAAAATTCAAGTATTTTGTCGAAAGTTCGCCTTTTGATTGGAAAGTAATTTTAATGGTTGAAAACTGATCTTTTTGTTTGATGATTCATCATTACAAAATACATGAATTTTCAACCAAATAGTTGAATTTCCAATCCAAAAAAAGAATTTTAAACACGGATAAGATTAGTTTTTTACCAAAGGGAGAAGAATTTTCAATAAAACAGTTCAATTTGCAACTACGGAAATTAATTTTTAACTAAAATGATGAATCTTCAACCAAAACAAAAATCATTTTTAACAGAATAATTAAGTTTTTAACCAAGAAGATTAATTTTCTACAAAAAAAAGGCAAGTTTCAAAGAAAATATTATAATCAACAAAAAAGTTGATTTTTCAACTAGAAATAATCAATCTTTAACCAAAAATGGACAACTTAAATTTTCAATTCAAAATAGAAAAGTTAAATTTACAGTTAAAAAAAGTCATTTTAGATATAGAATTAATTTGTTTTCCAAAAGAATTAAAATTTTCAACAAAATACATTAATTTTACCAAAAATAATATATTTCTACAAAAGTTCAAGTGACATTAAAAAAAAAATTAATTTTAAGCAAAAAAACTAATTTTCAACAAAATAGTTGAATTTTCAAATAGAAGAGATTTGTCTTCAACGAACAATGAAATAATTAAATTATGACATATCAACCAACAAAATTATTTCTGGCATAAATAGTTGAATTTTTAACCCAAAAGATTAATTTTCTATCAAAAAAGAAATTTTTTTCAAAAAATACATGACTTTCTAACTAAATAGTTGAATTTTCAACTAAAAAACAATACTTTGCACCAAAAATTGAAAAGTTAAATTTTTAGTTAAAGAAATAGTTTTTAAAAAAAATAGTTCAATTTTTAACTAAAAAATTAATGTTTTACTAAAATACTAAACATTCATTAAAAAAAAAATAATTTTCAACAAAGTAGTTCAACCAAGTAGTTGAATTTTTAACCAAACTAAAAATTGAACTATTTCATATTTGGTGAAAATTTATCATTTTTAGATTAAAGTAAAATTTTTAACTAGAAAAAATAATCTTCAAGCAAGAATGGACAACTTAAATTTTCAGTTGAAAAATGGAAAAGTTAAATTTTCAAGTAAGAGAATTAATTTTTCGCAAAAAAGGATTATTTTTTTTATCTTAAATTTTTGACAAAATACATTAATTCTCAACCAAAAATAATATATTTTTATAAAAAATAAATAGTTAAATTTAAATTGAAAAAAAGTAATTTTGAAAAAAGATGAATTTTTAAGTAGAAAAAATAAATCAACCAAAAATGTACAACTTTAATTTTCAGTTAAAAATGAAAAAATTAAATTTTCAGTTAAAAAAATTAATTTTTGGCTAAAAAGAATTAATTTTTTTCCAAAAATGACAAATTATTAACAAAATAGTTGAATCTTCAACTAGAAAATATGTCTTCAACGAACAATGGAATAGTTAAATTATGAAACTTCAAGCAAAAAAAAATTATTTTCAACTAAATAGTTGAATTTTCGACCAAGAAGATTAATGTTTAGAAAAAAGATAAATTTTTAACCAAATAAAATAATTTTTGAAAAAAGTTACATATTTTACTAAGAAAAATAAATCAACCAAAAAGGGAAAATAGAAAATTTAAATTTTCGGTTAAAATTTTTTTTTTTTCCAAGAAAGAATTAATTTTTTTATTCTTTCTGGTAAAAAATTAAATGTAATGTTGAGAAAAAATATTAATTTTTAACCAAATAGTTGAATTTTCAACCATGAAAATTGATTTTCTGCCAAAAAAAGAGAAATTTTCAACAAAACACATGAATTTTCAAATAAAAAGTTGAATTTGTAACTAGAAAAAATAAATCTCCTATCAAAAATTAAAAAACTTAGATTTCCAGTTAAAAAATGAAAAAATCAAATTTTCAGTTAAAAGAACTCATTTTTTGCAAAAAAGATTTTTTTTCAAAAAGTCACATTTTCAACAAAATACATGAAATTTCCACCAAAAATAATAATGATTGCCTTCTGGCCCAAGTAATTAAATTTTCAACACAAAAGATTAATTTTCTGCTAAGAACATTAATATTCTGTAAAAAAGACAAATTTTCAACATAATACATGAATTTTTAACCAAATGGTTGAATTTTTAACTAAAAAAATTATTTAGGCCTATAAATATGATAGTTACATATTCAGTTGAAAAAATTAATGTTAAACAAAAACAAAACGAATTTTTTAATGAATAGTTCAATTTTTGATTTAAAAAAGTTAATTTCTCGAAAAATATAATAGTTAAATTTTCAGTTAGAAGAAAAATAATTATAATTCTTTGTGAATAGTTGAATTTTCAACACAAAAGATTGATTTTCTGCTAATAAGATCAATTTTCTATAAAAAAGACGAATTTTTAACAAAATGCATGCATTTTTAACCAATTAGTTGAATTTTCGACTAAAAACATTTATTTGAACCAAAAATCGAATAGTTAAATATTCCGTTGAAAAAATTAATTTTAAACAAAAAATGACTTTTTAAATAAATATTTTAATTTTTGAATAAAAATTAATTTTCCCAAAAATAACATAGCTAATTTTTAAATAAAAAAATAATTTTATTAACATTTTTTTTAATAGTTGAATTTTCAACCCAAAAGATTAATTTTTTGCTAAGAAGGTGAATTTTTTATTAAAAAAAAACAAATTTTTAACAAAATACAGGCATTTTTAACCAAATGGTTAATTTTTTAACTAAAAAAAAAATTAATTTGCCCTAGAAATATGTAGAAAAGTTCAATTTTTAGTTTAAAAAATTAATTTTAAATAAAAAGAATTTTTTAAACTGAAAATTGCACTGTTCTATTTCTGGTAAAATTGATCTTTTTTAGAAGAAAGTAAAATTTGTGACAAGAAACAATAAATCTTCAATCAAAAATGAACAACTCAAGTTTTCAGTCAG
Source organism: Amphibolips quercusostensackenii (assembly GCA_032357855.1). Lineage (NCBI taxonomy): Eukaryota > Metazoa > Arthropoda > Insecta > Hymenoptera > Cynipidae > Amphibolips > Amphibolips quercusostensackenii. The sequence continues at coordinate 872 of JAUELO010445557.1, read as the reverse complement.
AAAAAGGAAAATTTTAATTTTGAGTTGAAAAAATTTTTTTTGCCAAAAAAAATAAATTTATTAATTCTTTTTGGTAGAAAATTGATGGCAATGGTTGAAAAATTATCTTCTTGCTTGGAGATTTATAATTATGTATAATAATTGCAGAATTTAAATAAATATTTCGGAAAAATTGTTTATGAAAAAAATAAGCGAATTTTAGTTTTCACAGTTTAAATAATTAATTTAAAAAAAATACGATTTTCTAACAAAATAGTTCAATTTTTAACTAAAAAAATGAATTTTCGACAAAAATTATAAATCTTTAAAAAAAGATCAATTTTTAACGAAATAGTTGAATTTCCAACCATGAAAAATTTATTTTTAACCCAAAAATGATAAATTTTCGACAAAAAAGTTAAATTTTCAACTAGAAAAAATAAATCTTCAACCAAACATGGACAACTTAAATTTTTAGTTAAAAATTTCAAAGTTAAATTTTTACTTAAAAGAATTAATTATTACAGGAAAAAACCAATTCTAAACAAAATAGTTCAAATTTAACTAAAGAAATTGATTTTCGACTGCAATGATGATTCTTTGAAAAAAAATAATTTTTAACCAAATTGTTCAATTTTTAAACATCAAAATTGATTTTCTAAAAAAAAAAGATAAATTTTTTACTGAAATGATGAATCATCAAGCAAAAAAAAATTTGTTAACTAATTAGTTGATTTTTCAACCAAGAAAAGATTAATTTTCTAAAAAAAAAAAGTTTCCAACAAAATACAATAATTTTTAAAAAGTTAATTTTTTAACTAAAAAATCATTCTCATCTTCATATATTGAATTTTGTACGTAATTAAGTATAGTTGAAGATGTTAAAGATTAAA
>JAUELO010445527.1:0-13746 GCA_032357855.1 Amphibolips quercusostensackenii | reverse complement strand
AGTGTTATTTAATTTCTAGGAACTATTGAATAGAGTTCTGGGAAATCTCTCCTTGAAGGAGATAAAAACTTTATCATCAGACACACCTGCTTTGTCTGGCCCAGCTTGTCCCTTTTCACTTGGATTCTTGTAGAAACTGATATTCTTGTCTGTGCACCTGGTACGTCTGACTATTTAATGCTCTTTTTTACTGAAAGTAGATTACTTGAGCTTTCAATTAAACTGTTAACTTTTCCCAAGTTACAAACCAAACGGAAAATTATATACCTTATAAATACAAAAAAAAGTTATGTATAATATTTCTCACTATGTATGATTTTTCCGTCTGGGAAATTGAAACACTTTGGTAGTATATTGAAAAATGTTCAGCTTTAAATAGTTAAGTGGATAGTACATATTGAATGGTAAGATTTATTGGCCTAAGAAAATTGATTTCAAAAGCTTTAGTCTAGATTTCAATATCACAAATCAATAATACGTCTGAGTTCAGCCTTTTAATACTCGTCGATGTAATAATTGCAAAACTTTGAAGCTTTGTTGACTGAATACTAAAAGAGTTAATTGAAATTTGATTGTCAAGATAGCGTTGATTGAATATTGATTAAATATTTAAAGAGGATATTATCTGCATTATATTTTATGGGTGAATATAAAAAAGTTAAAATTATTCAAATTTGAACTGAATAGAAAAAGGTATTTCAACTCAACATGAAACATTTTTTTTCTATTCACATTAATTATAATAAGTGTACAAACAATATTTTGCGAAATAAAGTAGCAATTTTTTATTTTATAGTTATATTTTTTATAACAATGTTAATCTTTTGATATAAACCATTTACTATATTTTGTATTTACAAATAACAATAAGATCTGCTTCTAAAGGCTTAGTATATGAATAAAAAAATGTATTTATTATTATTTATGATATAATTAATTAAATAAATAATAACCAGAAAAAAATTGTTATTTTATCAATTTTTTCGCATCTTCAGTTTGTATGTAATATTTAGAAAAGAGGACTGAGATTTAATATTCCTTTAAAGATTTCAAGGGATTTCAAGAAATTAAAAAAAATTAAATGGGCCTACAAGAAATTTTCTAATCTTAATAGCGACTTTGAAGGACTAGTATGGGATTTAAAAGATATACAAAATTTATTAGTATCTTATAATATTTCTCTAATTTAAAAAAATGGTTGCAAGAATTTTTTTTAGGATTTCAAAGAACTGAGGAGATTCTGAAATATTTCAGCGGATTGCACAGAATTTCAAAAATGTTGTTCAAAACAATTGTCTTGGATATTGAAAGATTTGGAATTATTTCATGTAGGATTTATAAGATTTCAGTATATTTGAATTTTTTTCAAGATTTCAGAAAATTTGCAACATTTGAAAATATTTAAAAAGATTTTCAAAGAATTTCAAGGGACTTTGTAGAATTTCCTAGAATTCTAATAAATTTGAAAATACTAAAAATACTTTAAAAAGTTATTCAAATTTAATTCACAGAATTTCAGAAGATTTAGTAGGACTTTAAATATTTCAAGGCATTTCGAAGAATGTCATCAAGAGCTTCAGAAAATTTAAAAATATTTTTTAGAATTTAAAATATTTTAGGGTATTTTATGAGATGCCTAGGAATTTTTGAAAAATTTCAATAAATTCAAGGGATTTAAAAGGATATAATATATTATAGGATACGTTTCTAAAAGATTCCAAGGATTTTTGAAAAGATTGCAATAAATTAGAGGGATTTTAAAGGATTTCATGCTAAAAATACGATATCTTTTTTAAAAAGTCGATATTTCAACCAAAGACAACTTTATTTTTTTATAAAAACTAGTTTAATTAAATCAACAAAGGCAAATATTAAAAAAAAATTGTTTGACTAAATATTTTAATTTTCAACCAAGTAGATAAGTTTTCTACCAATGAGAAAGAATTTTGAATTAAATGTGTAAATTTTCAATCAAATAGTTGAATTTTGCACTACAAAAATCAGTTTCTAACAAAAAATGAAATAGTAAAATTTTTAGTTAAAAAAATTAATTTCCAACAAAAAAAACAAATTTTTAACAAAATACCTAAATTTTTAACAAACTAAAAAGATTTTTGACTCAAATTAAAAATCCTTTTTGAAAAAAATTCACTTTTAATAAAGTTGAAATTGTTGAAGTTTTGAAACAAAAATACAAATGTTAAACAAAAAAAAAATTTTTTTAGTCAAGAAAGAAAAAAATTAACCCAGATTGTTGAATTTTTAAAACTAATGCACGAGTTTTCAAATAAAAAGGATAAGTTTTTAGCAAAATTATTGAATTTAAAAAAAAAAATTTTTTAAATACAAAATTATTATAATTTGACCAAAGAATATTAAAATTTTTAGTCAAAGATGTTGAATTTAACTTGAAAAGGCAAATTTCATCAAAATAAAACAATTTTTGACCAAACAGATAAATTTATAACCAGAAAAATTAATTTTCTACGAAAAAGACTAATTTCCAATAAAATACATGAGTTTAAAAAAAATATTAAAACTTTTAAAAAAAGATACATTAACGAAAAAAAATGGGATAGTTGAAAAGAGTTCGTTTTCTACTAAAGCAATAATGAATTTTTAACAAAATAGTTATCTTTTTCATAAAAAAAAAATATTTTAAATAAAATGATGAATCTTCATAAAAAAACATAATTTTTAAAAAAGTAGAATTATTGGATTTTTGTAACGAAAAGATCAAAACAATTCAAGCTGAATATAAAAGAATTCAAATGAATTAAAAAAAATAAAAGAATTCTATTGATTACGGTAAAGTTTTAATGACTTTAAAGGAATTTAAGGCAGGAGCAGAATCCGACATTTAAGATGGATTAGGAAAATTCAAAATTATTTATAACAATATAAAAATATAAAAAAACCTCACTGAATTTAGTAAATCTAAAAAGAGGTTTAAAAAATTCAAGGGAATTCAAAAGAATTCGATTATTTGTCTAAGAATGCAGGGTGAGGTGAAAAAAATTGAGGATCAATTAAACAACAACTTAAAAACAATCTAAATATCCATTGAATTAAATGAATTGAGTGAATTTGAAATATCTCAGGTAAATTAAACAAATTCAAGAGAATTCTTAGCAATTAAAAAAAAAATATAGGGTGAATTGAAACAAAAGTTTCAAATCAAATCTAATCTTTGACACTCTACTAATTTCCAACCAAGAAAGTGACTAATGACTAAAAAATCCAAGTAAAATTTAAAATAATTCCGATAAATTGAAAAAAAATTTTTAATCGAAAACAATTAAATTTTTTTGAGCGATATTTGAGTAAATTTGGAGGAATTTAAGGGAATCGAGCAGAATTCGATGAAATTCATAAAAAATAAAACTAAATTCAAAAGACAATTAAGTGAATAACAAAAATTAAAAAATATGAAAAAAAATCATTGAATAGAGAGAGTTTGAAATCAGTTTAGACAAATTAAATAGATATCAAAAAAATTTGATGAAATGCCTAAGATTCTAAGGAGAGTTTTAGACTTCCAGATAGATTAAACAAAAACTTTTTCAAAATTCACTGAATCAAGTAAATAGAGTGAATTAAGTAGAATAAAGTAAATTTAGAAGAATTTAAAGAAATTTAAACAGATTCTGGATAATTAAATAAGAATTCACGGCGAATTCTACATGAGTTGCGAGAAATAATTGAAAATTTCATTAAATCTTTGAACTCCTTTAAAATTATTAAAACTCTTAGCAATCGCTTGAAAATGTTTAATTCTCATAAAAATGCCTTAGAATCTATTAAAATGCCCTCAAAAAATTCCAATCTTTTGAAACTACATTAAATGACTCAAACAGTTTTTAAAAATGTAAGCACTGGCAATTTAAGGATTGAAAAAAAAATACCTTAAATATTTCAAATCTTTTGATCATTTTACCAACTGACTTTTAGGATGAATTAAATACAAGCTTTAAAAAATTTACAAAAAATCGATTGAATTAAGTAGAATTAACTAAATTAAAAAAAAATTTAAGTGATTAAAAAAAATTCGAAAGCATTCTGGACAAATTAATAATAATTTAGCGTGAATTTAAAAATATAGTTTCAAGTCTCTCTAAATCTTTGAAGTCATACAAAATAACTCACTTTTCTTGATTAAATTCTTTGAAATCCACTAAAATATAATAAAATCTCGTGCAATTCTGTGATAATGTTTTCTTAAATCTCAAAAAATGTAGTCAATAATAACTTGAAATTATAAAAATAATGAAAAATTACTTAGAATCTTTTAAAATCTCCCGAAATATTCAAAATCCTTTGAAATCCTACAAAATACCTTATTTCTTGTGAATAAATTCTTTAAATCCACTTAAATATCATAAAACCTTATGAAATTCTATGATAATATTTCCTGAAACCCTAAATAATATAGTCAAATACATTGAGAGCTTTAAAATTTCTTAAAATCATTATATTGCGAGAACAATCTTGGTCCTAAAATGGCTAAAGTGTTTTAAAATACCTTGAAATTTTTTTAAATAATAAAAAAATTCCTTTGAATATATTAAAATTCCCTAAAATATTTAAGTGCTCGGGAATCTCAAAAAATCCTGTGAAATCTTTTTAAATACGTTTAAATCTTATAGATCCTGTAAAATCGTTCGTTATCTTCCGAAATTTCAGAAAATTCTATATCTTAAAATATTTTAAACGTTTTAAAATCCCTTTTAATCAATTAATGTATTGAAAAAATTTCTTCGAATCTTTTAAAATTTCCTAAAATATTTAAAATAATTTGAAATCCTACAAAATATCTCACTTCTCGTAAATAAATTCTTAAAAATAATTAAAATATTATAAAAATCCACTAAAATATTACAAAATTATTGTAAGATAAATCAAGAGATTTAAAAACTTTTCATAATCGCTAAAATGCTTGGAAATCTGATAAAATCCTGTGAAATTTCAAAATATCTTAAAACCTTATAGATCCATTAAAACCTTTTGTTATCTTCCAAATTTTAAAAATTCTGCACCCTAAAATATTTTAAGCGTTTCGAAAGACCTTTAAATTAATAAAAGTAATAAAAAAATTCCTGAAAATATTTGAAATTTTTTGAAATCCTACAAAATCCACTGAAATGTTATAAAACCCCATTAATTTTTATGATGATATTTCCTGAAATCCTGGAATAATAAATTAATTAAGAGATTTAAAAAATTTTCAAAATTGCTGAAATGCTTGGAAATCTGATAAAATCCTGTGAAATCTTTTAAAATATCTTAAAACCTTATATATCCTGTAAAATCTTTTTTTATCTTCAAAATTTCAAAAATTCTGCACCCTAAAATATTTTGAGCGTTTTGGAATCCCTTTAAATTAATAAAAGTTTCAAAAAAATTCCTGAAAATATCTAAAATCCTTTGAAATTCTACAAAATCCACTGAAATGTTATAAAATCCTTTTAATTTCTATGATAATATTCCCTGAAATCCTGAAAAATGTAGTAAAATAGACTAAAAGATTTGAAATCCCTCGAAATCATTAAAATGCACGGAAATCTTTTAAGATCCTGTAAAATCTTTCAAAATATCTTAAAACCTTATAGATCCTGTAACGTCGTTTGTTATCTTTAAAAATGCGAAAAAATCTTTATCCTAAAATGTCTGAAGCATTTGGAATGATTTTAAATTAACAAGAATAATTTAAAAAGTCTTTGGAATATTTTGGAATTCCCTAAAATATTTAAAATCCTTTGAAACCCTACAAAATACCTCACTTGTCGTGAATAAATTCTTTGCAATGCTCTAAAATATTATGAAATGCACCAATATATTATAAAAACTAATGTCATAAAATTGTTGGGAAGTGCATTACAAGATTTAAAATCCCGTTAAATTATTGAAATGTTCAAAAATCTTTTAAAATATCTTAAAACCTTATAGATGCTGCAAAATCGTTCGTTATCTTCCGAACTTCTAAGGAATTCATTATCCTAAAATATTTGAAGCGTTTTGAAATCCCTCCAAATTATTGAAAATAATAAAGAAGTTTCTTAGAATATATTAAAATTTTTTAAAATATTTAAATGCTCAAGAATCTCAAAAAATCCCGTAAAAGCTTTTAAAATATCTTAAAACCTTACAGATCCTGTAAGATCACTCGTTATCTTCCGAAGTGCAAGAAAAATCTTTACCCTAAAATGTTTACAGCGTTTTCAAATATTTTTAAATCAATAAAAATAATTTTTAAATTCCTTGAAATATTTTAAAATTTCCTAAAATATTAAAAACTCTACGAAACCCTATAAAATACCTCACTTGTGAATAAATTCTTTAAAATCAACTAAAATATTATGAAATCTACAAATATATTATAAAAACTTATTTTATAAAATTTTTGTTAAATGCATTAAAAGATTTAAAATCCCTTTAAATCATTTAAATTCTCAAAAATCTTTTAAAATATCTTAAAACCTTATAGATCCTGCAAAATTATTTGTTATCTTCCGAAATTCTAATAAATTCTTTACCCTACAATATTTGAAGCGTTTTAAAATCCCTTCAAATTATTAAGAATAAAAAAAAAATATCTTAAAATCTATTAAAATTCCCTAAAATATTTTAATGCTCGTTAATCTATAAAAATCCGGTAAAATATTTTTAAATATGTTAAAATCTTATAGATCGTGTGAAATCGTTCGTTATATTCTGTAATTCTAGAAAATTCCATATCCTAAAATATTTTAAACGTTTAGAAATCTCTTCAAATTGATGAAAGTATTAAAAAAATTCCTTGGAATCTTTTAAAATTCCCTCAAATATTTTTTAAATGATTTGAAATCCTACAAAATAACTCACTACTCGTGAATAAATTCTTTAAGACCAACTAAAATATTTTAAAATACACTAATATAATATGAAAACTTATATAATAAAATTGTTGGTAAATGCATTTAAAGATTTGAAATCCGTTTAAATCATTGAAATGCTTGAAAATCTTTTAAAATATCTTAAGACCTTGTAGATCATGTAAAATATTTCGTTATCTTTCAAAATTCTAAAAAATTCTTTACTCTTAAATATTTTAAGCGTTTTGAAATCCCCCTAAATTATTAACAATAATTTCAAAATTCCTTAGAATATATTAAAATTCCCTGAAATATATAAATGCTCAGGAATCTAAAGAAATCCTGTAAAATCTTTTTAAATATGTTAAAATTTTATAGATCCTGTAAAATCGGTTGTTATCTTTCAAAATTCTAAAAAATTCTATATCCTTAAATATTTTGAACGTTTTGAAATCCCCTCAAATCAATAAAAGTAATTAAAAAATTCCTTGGAATATTTTACAATTCCTTTAAATATTTTGAATAATTTATATTAAATTATATTAAATAATTTCTCGTAAGTAAATTTTTGAAAATCAACTAAAATATAATAAAAACCACCTTAATATTATAAAATTATTGAAAGCTAAATCGAGAGCTTTAAAATCCCTTGAAATCGTTGGAATGCTTGGAAATCTAATAAAATCCTATAAAAACTTTTAAAATATCTTAAAACCTTATAGATCCTGTAAAATGTTTCGTTATCTTTCGAAATTTTAAAAATTCTGCACCCTTAAATATTTCAAGTGTTTTAGGATTTCTTTAAATTAATAAAAGTAATAAAAAAATTCCTGAGAATATTTAAAATTCTTTGAAATCCTACAAAATCCACTGAAATGTTATAAAATCCCATTAATTTCTATGATGATATTTTCTAAAATCCTGGAAAATGTAGTCAAACATACTGAAAAATTGAAAATCCCTGAAAATCTTGAAATGCTTGAAAATCTTATAAAATCCTGTAAAATCTTTTAAAATATATTAAAACCTTATAAATCCTATAACATCGTTTGTAATCTTTCGAAATTGAAGAAAAATCTTCATCCTGAAATGTTTAAAGCGTTTTGAAATATTTTCAAATTATTAAAAATCATTTAAAAATTGTTTCTGATTATTAAAATTTTCAAAAATATTTTAAATCCTTGGATATCCTACAAAATATCTCACTTTTTGTGAATGAATTCTTCAAAATTAAGTAATATATTATAAAATCCCGTGAAATTCCATGATGATATCTACTGAAATCCTAGTAAATGTAGTAAAATACACTGGAAAATGTAGTAAAATACAATGAAAGATTCAAAATCCCTCAAAATCATTAAAATGCTCAAAAATGTTATAAAATTCTGTAAAATCTTTCAAAATATCTTAAAACTTTATAGATCCTGTATTATCGTTCGTTACCTTTCGAGATGCAAGAAAAATCTTCATCCAAAAATGTTTAAAGCGTTTTGAAATATTTTCAAATTAATAAAAATAATTTAAAACTTCTTTGTGATCTATAAAAATCACCAAAATATTTAAAATCCTTTAAAAACCTACAAAATATCTCACTTTCTGTGAATAAATTCTTAAAAATTCAGTAATATATTATAAAATCCCATTAATTTCTATGATGATATTTCCTGAAATCCTGGAAAATGTAGTAAAATATCCTGAAAAATTTAAAATCCCTCAAAATCATTAAAATGCTCAAAAATTTTATAAAATTCTGTAAAATCATTCAAAACATCTTAAAACCTTATAGATCCTGTAACATCGTTCGTTATTTTACGAGATGCAAGAAAAATCTTCATCCTAAAATGTTTGAAGCGGTTTGAAATATTTTTAAATTATTAAAAATAATAAAAAAATTTTTTGTAATTATTAAAATTCCCCAAAATATTTAAAACCTTTTGATATCCTACAAAATATATATCTTTTTGTAAATAAATTCTTCAAAATTTAGTAATATATTATAAAATACCGTAAAATTCTATGATGATACTTCCTAAAATCCTGAAAAATGTAGTAAAATGCATATCGAGTTTTAAGATTCCTTAAAATCATTAAAATATACGGAAATCTTATAAAATCCTGTGAAATCTTTTAAAATATCTGAAAACCTTACACATCCTGTAAATCGTTCATTATCTTTCAAAATTCTAGAAAATTCTTTATGCCAAAATATTTTTAGCGTTTTGGATCCCTTTAAATTATTAAATATAATGCAAGATTTCCATGGAATCTTTGAGATCCCAGAAAATATTAAAAATCCTTTGAAATCCTTAGAAGTAACTAATTTTTCTCGAATAAATTCTTTAAAATCCACTAAAATATTATAAAATCCCGTAAAATTCTATGATATTTTCTGAAATCCTAAAAAATGTAATAAAATACATTGAGAGCTTTAAAGTCTCTTGAGATCATTAAAATGTTCGGGAATCTCATAAAATCCTGTGAAATCTTTCAAAATATCTTAAAACCTTATAGATTCTCTAAAATTGACAATTATCTTCCAAAATTCAAAAAAATTCTTTATCTCTAAATATTTCAGACTTTTCGAAATGCCTTCAAATTATTAAAATTTTAAAGAATTTATTCAAGAAAAGTGGTTTATTTCGTAGGATTTCAAAGGATTTCAAATATTTTAGGGAATTTCAATAAATTCTAAGGAAGTTTCAAATTATTTTTATTCAATTTCAAGGGATTTGAAAACGGCTGAAATATTTTAGGATAAGAAATTTTTAGAACTTTGGAGAATACTGAACGATTGTACAGGATCTGTAAGGTTTTAAAATATTTAAAAATATTTCACAGCAAATAGGGTATTTTAGGGACCAAAATTAAATAGAGGGTACAATTATGTAATATTTTTAATATCAATAAACGTTTATTTTCAAAATTATCATATGAGAAAAAAACCGTATCGGAACTATAACAAAAGTAAAAAAATCCCTCAAAAGCGGATCGCCCGAAATCGGAGAGATTTCGTCGAACGAACTTATGTGACTTGTTGCAACTACCGACGGCGATACGTGGTGAAACCTTCACGTCGAACCCACGTAATTCCTAACTTTTTTTTATATAGGAACCCACGCTAAAGAATCCATTACAAAAATGAAGGGAAAAACTGAAATACCCATTTATTCTTGTTAGCTTATTTCATGAATGAAAACTTGCATTTTTTTTGACATAAAAATACCAACAGTAATGAAAATCATCTGATATAAATATGAATTATTTAAATATAAAATGTAATTTATTTGATTGTAATATTAAAAACCTTTCAAAATTATTTTTAAATAGAGGAAATAGGATAATTTTCAACAAGATAGTTGGATTTTCAACTAAAAAAAATTTTTTACCAAAAGAGATGAATTTCAACAACAAAAAGATTGACTGTTAATCAAATAGTTGGATCAAGAACCAAAAAGTACTTTTAAGCAAAACAGACGAATTTAAACAAAATAGTTAAACTTTTAACCAAAAAAGATAATTACCAAATGTTTCAATTTTAAACAGAATAGAATAAAATTAAACTAAAAACAGTTAAATTTTTAGGCCAAAAAAATTAATTTTTTAGAACACAGTTGTATTTCTAACAAAAAAGTTAATTTTCATCCAAGAAACATGATTTTCTTACCAAAAGACGAATTTTAAACTAGATAAATTAAAAAAGAAGAAACAAATTTTTAACAAAATATGTCATTCCTCTATAAATTGCCAACCAAAAAAAGATGAATTTTAAGTGAATATTTTAAATTTTAAATTAAAAAAAAAAAAACATTTTTTGAACCTATGATGAAGTTGAATTTTCTGTTTAAAAAAAAAAAATTTTTTTTAAAAGGACGAACTTTTAGCTAGTTAAATTCCACCAAATTATATTTGACCAAATAGTTGAATTTTCAACCAGAAAGAAGAATTTTCAACAAAAAAGTTACATTTTCAACCAAAGAGGTAAATATGAAACAAAATTATTTTTCAAGAAATTACTTTAACTTTCAAATAAGAAGTTGGATTTTCTACCAAAAAAGACTAATTTTCAGCCAAATAGTTAAATTTTAAACCAAAGAGATGAATTTTCTACAAAGAAGATTAACATTCTACTGAAAAGGCAAATTTAAAAAAAAATAAATTAATTTTTAAGAAAATTATAACATTTTGAAGATAAAAAGATGAATTATTTTAAAATCAGTTGAATTTTCAATCTCACAATATGGTTTTTTAAGAAGAAATTTGATTGTTTATTCAATAATTTACTTTTGAACCAAATAGTTGAATTTCTAAAGAAAAATATGAATTTTTAACAAATATGTTAAATTTTGAAGACAAAAAGATAAATTACGTTTCAAACAGATGAATTGTCAACCAAAATATGAATTTTAAACAAATAATTAATTAGTCTACCAAATATTTTTTTTTACCCAAATAGTTAAATTTTCAACAAAAAATTGAATTTTCAACAAAAGAGATAAATTTTTATCTAAAATAATAATTCTTCAACCAAAAATTTTTCAAAAAAAGGAGACTTATTTAAAAAAAAACAAGAATTTTCATAAATATATTCAAATTTTTAACTGTAAGGATCAATTTTCAACTAAAAATATTAATTGTTATCAAAAAATGGAATAGTTACATTTTAAGTTAAAAAATAATTCTAAAAAAAATCGTCAACAAAATAGTTTAATTTTCATCCAAAGAGATGAATTTTCAACTAAAATAATAAATCTTCACAAAAAAAGGTTTTTTAACAAAAGGGTTCAACATTTAATACAAAAATTCATTTTTTAATTAGGAAGATTAATTTTATAAAATAAAAATATAAAAGTAACTACTGATATCAGTATTAATATCAAATGTAATAATATTAAATTGTTCAAAACGTACAAATCTTCTTTAAAATCTAATTTAAACAAAATATAATAATGCCAATATAAATCTTGTTGAAATTATGATGACTTTTGATTAAAAAAACCAATTTTTCGTTTAAAGCGCTAAAGTTACCTAAAATTTTTAAAAAATTAGAAACATATAAAATCTAATAATTTTTGTTTTAAAAAGGTTAATTTCCAGTGGAAAAACTAACATAATCTAAAATTTGAAAAGTTTTAATTCTTCTTTGAATCTTTCTGATTTAATTTCAGAACTTTTTTTCAAACAATCATTAACAGCGAAAAATTCTAACATAAATTATGTATAACATTATCAGTAATTTATCAGACAATTAGAAAATTTTTCTTTAAGCGCGCAAGAGTACAAAAAAGCAAAAATGCTCTTAAATTAGCACAAGGTTTTCTATGATTTTTCTCATTGAAAGGGATTATTTGTAAATTTAACTTTCAAAATTCGCGAATTTTGAATGAATTTTTTTTAGGTTCATCTGTTTTTAAGGCAATATAAATATAAATTTCCTAAGATTTTTGGGAAAATTCAAAAAGGTCTTTGAAGATGTCATATATGTCAAATCAAAATTTCAACAAAAGGTCAATTTTCAATTAAATAGTTGAATTTTTAACTAAAAAAAAAAGTTCTCAATGGAAAATGTGAGGCATAACTTGATATATCAACCAAAAAAGATTAAAATTTCAAATTTAAAAAAAGTTGAACTCATTCAAAAAGACGAATTTGTATCAAAATAGTTGAATATTTAAACAAAAGAGATTAAATTTCAACCTGTTGCATTTGTAAATGGAAAAAATTAAATTTTTACGAAGAGACAATTTTTCTACAAAGTAGTTGAATTTTTTATCTCAAAAATATGATTTTTTTTAAAAAAAGTTAATTATAAACAATAAAATATAATCATAAACAAAGAAGTTAATTTACCAAAAAAGACGAATATTTAAAGAAATACATAAATTTTCAACCAAAGACATAAATTTTCAAATAAAATGATGAATCTTAAACCAAAAAATTAATTTTTGACAAAGTTCATAAAACCGCCACATAGTATTTTAACTTTTAACCAAAAAGATAAAATCTTAACAAAAAATCTAATAATTGATATTTCCATGACAAAGTTGTTTAATTTTAAAACAAAATCTTCAACCAAAAAAGTGAATTATTAACAAAGTAGAAGATCACAAGAATAATTTTATACAAAAAAAAAAAAATTTCAAAACACCCATAAAGTCACTCAAATTATTCTTAAAATTTTTAAAAATCTCTTAAAAATGAAAAAATTGCTTGGAAATCTTGCAGACATCTTTCCACAATTTTTTTCATTTTCTCCAACCCTTTCAAAATGATTAAAAATCGGCATGTTTTAAAAGTATTCTTAAATATTTTAAAAAGTAAAGTTTCTTAGAACAAAAGTATCTCAAGCGTGAGATATATTTTTTGTCTTTCGCGAAAATCTTAAATTAATAATGTGAGATTTTTTTTCACAAAATGGCGACAAATCGCTTTTTTTTATCGTAGCTCCTCTGAGCTCATCATAAAAACTTTATTAATGACCGCGAGATTCTTATAATTCTTAAAAAATTAATCGGAGCCAAAAAAAAGGGGGAAATGATCAAAATTCTCAAATATAAGGATTATAGGAAATTTTTACAAAAATAGGGGAAAACGGGGAATAAAGGACTGAATGTGATCTCTGATACTTTGAAATTCCAATTTTCCAAAATGTTATTCAATACCGAAATTCTCGACTAGACGATTTAGAACAGGAAGCATTCTTCGAATTTCCGAACTCAAAGCTGATTCAGTGGTTTGGACTTGAATTGCTCATTACTGCAGTAATTTCCTATTAGAGGGATCAAAGCTTTTAAATTTAGATCAGAAATTATGATTTAGAAGTGATCCAGTATCACAAAAGATTTAAAAATACGGACAATAAAACGCTGGTGTTAAATTTGTTGCATCTCAAATGTTA
>JAUELO010445501.1:0-13748 GCA_032357855.1 Amphibolips quercusostensackenii | reverse complement strand
TTTGACGTGAGGCTTTCGGGATTCCAGCAAACGCGCTCTCTTCGAAGAATTAACGTTCAGCATCTCTCCTTGAAAATATTAGAAAGAATCGCAGCTAGGAACACGCGGTTAAAACATAAAATACCTTTTCTCTTTCCACAGGGGATGTTCAAGGTACGGCAAGCCGGACTTAAATTTTTAACCCGTTTGCAAACGGGAAATCATCCAACAAGGTAGCTTTTATCTGAAAAACTCATAATCCCAATTATAAGATTATTAGATTTTCGAAAAAGGTGCTTGATCCTAGGACTAAACAAACCTCCCAGAACGATTCAACCACCTTTTTTCAAGGAACTTAAAAAAAGTGTTAAAGAGTTAGAGAAAATAATCTTTTAAAAAAACTACTAATTTTTTGTTTGTTTAGGAAAATGAAACTAAATCTCGAGTTGGCTAGCATGACACAAAAAGTTTGCACGAGATTTGATTTTGTTTAATAAAAACCCTTCACGGAAAAGAATCCTATCTGCTAAACCTCGGGAAGGGAGAGAAACTCTTTAAAAAAATCCGAAAAATCCGGGCTACGTAAATTAATTACACAAAAAATAATAAAAATTTGACTTACAGTTACTTTGAAAGCATTGGAAAACTACACGAAAGGCAAAAGGGATAATTCTGGTTTCGCTCCTGTGAACCACTCCTCGTAAGACCGAAAATTAAGACTAAAATAATATTAAAAATGAGAACTTTTTAATTAAGAGCCATTATAGGTAATTCGTTTCAGGTTAATCGTCCTTCCAGGATTAGTGCTCACGTGCATACTCGGAACCAATTTCTTGACCAGGACAAATTGAATAGTCGACGATTCCAAAGTATTATAAATAAATTTTTATAAAAAGATGACCCGATACAATTAATTCTAGCGGGGGGGGGGGGGGTGGACTGAGAACTAAAAAATAAAGCTGACCCGAGGAATTTAAGCTACTGAAAAATTGATTAACGTCAGTATCAATTTATTTAAAGCTATAATAAACAGCAACCAATAATGTTACAATATATCTACAAATTAATTCAAATTTGAATAAATTCCTTAAGCAATTTCTAAATCTTTGATATACTTTTAGACCCCTATGCGGTTTGAGGGAGAGATTCCAAGAAAATCATAGTTCTTACTTGTAATAGGAAGCTGTCAAAAATAATTACAATTTCGGCCTGACAGGAAATTTTCTGAAAGAATTATGATCCTAAGTTGTTACATGGAATTTCAGTAAAAAAATATAAGACAGAAAATTTCCGTGAAGAATGATCATTTTGATTTAAACGTGAAAGGTTATTAAAATTGTTATTTCAATTTTTCTATCAAATTTACTAAGCACACTTTATCCTCAATAATTACTTATTAAAATTAAAATTTTAGAGAAGGCCAAGCGGTTATCCTCAATTCCTTTGGTAAATCATAATAATACATATATAATTTAAGTATATTTCTAGGCTATACGCAAACCAGAATGAGTATGATTTAATCTACATTTTGTGCCAATTCATATTTTCTTTCGAATGTTATTTAGGTTTGTCTGAAATGAGCTAGAATTTAATCTGAATTAATTCCAGGGGAATCCACAATGTGAGTTTCTGTTAAGAAAATTAAATCCAAAAAGTGTACCTTTTGATATAGAATTAGTACCGAACGGTACATAGCTAAGTAGTCAGCCAAAAATTACGTAAGAAGCAGAAGTTCGATCTATTTAACTACAAGTGAATTTTCTTTTAAGGAAAATGCGTAATGTATTGCATTATAAGTTTTATGATAGTGTTAAAAAATCTAATAAATTATATTGTTTTCCCAAAAGATTTGTTAACCTAATTTTCAATTAAAAAGATAAATCTTTTATCTCCAATTTTTGACAAAATAGTTCAATTTTCTACCTGAGAAGACATATTTATAACGTAAATAATAAATCTTTAACACGACAAATAATAAATGGTAGAGTAGTTTAACTATTAACTCAGTTAAATATTAAACCAATAAGATTTATCTTTTATCATGAAGATTAATGCCCTACCCGAAACAAAGTACGAATTTTTGAACAAATAGTTTAATCTTTAACCATGATGACTAAGTTTCTACCAAAATAGATAAATTTTTTTTAAAAAGTATATCAATTTTCAAAAATAGTTAAATATCAATTTCCAGCCAAATTATTTTTAGTCATCAAGGAAAATATTTGTCAACAAAATAGTCAAGTGAAAAGAAAACTTGTGTAACTAATATATGAAATAGTAATTTTTTTAGTCAAATTGTTAATTTCAAATCATAAAAGACGTATTTTCAATGAAATAATTACATTTTTAACCAAATCCTTAAATTTTGTCACTTAAAAATCATATTTTTAACTAAGATGATCCGAGACAAAAATGGAATAGGGAAAACTACTTCACAGTAGATAAAAAAATGGGATATAAAAATATATAAATATATAAATATATATAAAAAAATTAAATCGATTTACCTGCATCAGTCTGAAAAAATGAAGAAACATTTTCGTAATTACATGAAAAACACTTTCAATTGACCAATAATGTTTCAATCAGACCCAATTGAAAGTGCTATTTTGACTCCTCTATCTATCAATAGATAATTGTTTTTGGAACTGCTCCTGGGCATAACAAAATATTAAATTTTTTATTATTATAATTTATTATTAATATACCTAGTAATGAAATCAATTTATTAAGCACATGATAGATTAAACCATAATTATTTGACGAAAATCATAAAAGCTTAAATAACCTGACCTGTGATGCCTGGCTCAAACTTTTTAAATACCTAACTCCTAAAAATGATATTCTTTCTCAGTGATTCTAAAACCGCTGAATTTTCTAGGCTTTTTAGTCACTACTAATTGACACAATAACAGAAAAGACATTGCTGACGGCAAAATTTTTCGCAATATTTCGATTATCTACTGTTGGTTATCTACTGTTAAAAAAAATAATCTCACTTGAAATGTTTCAAAATATTTATAAATAAGAAATAAAAAAAGGTTTGTGTTAATTATATCCAAAAATCTATCACTCTTTCACCCCCCCCCCTCCACTTTTATCATCTCGTGAAATTTTCTTCTTCACTTTTCTTAACTGATCTCCTGCAAGAACAAAGTGAGTTACGCTTATTCCGAAAAGGATATGGCATCACAAAGGCAGTTGAAAACCATGCTTTTTCTCACTATGAAATGACTGCTGTAGAGAAAATAGACCTGTATACCAATGCAAAACTGTAATTATGCAAAACTTCCCATCTGCATGTTCTTTGTGTACATTATTGGTAGGTTTGGAAAGCCCTATTAGCACTATTACTAAATGGCTGGACCCTTATCCAGTTTAAGAATTTTTTGGAATTAGCCTAGTGTAAAGAGAACTCCTAGAAATAGTGAAATCTGCTTCCTGAATTTCAAACTGTAACTCATCTTATGTTTTACAATATTTGATTTTATCCGTCTGATGGCGTTTATGAGTTGCGCTTCCGTAGAAGGCTGCCGCTTCAATGGCATCAAGCAAACCTTCCTGGTTTTTCTCTAAACGGGGACGTCCAACCTCTGGCCGCATGCCAATATCAGTAGTAGAAGTACAAACTTTTTTCAGTTGCTCTTTTACTGTTGTTGTTGCTTTGCAAGCGCTTAAGGAGCTTTTTTCAAGTACCTTCCAATATTTTAATCTAACTGTACATCACTTGCTAATACAGCAGATGACATTCGGCCCTGTAGCAAATTTATCTTTTGTTGCGAAGCGTCCCGTACTGGGTTCACGTACTTGCGTTTTAGAACAGGCTCTAAATGAGGATCCTGCAGGTTTTTGTCCCGGGTTCTCGAAAATTTCTTCCAAACCCTCAACAGGTACCTGAAATACCTAAAATCTTCAAAAATCCTTATGCTTTTGCTCAAGAATCCTAGAAAAATTATATGTATATAACATCCAAAACAAATAAGCTTTAAATGTACAGGGATAAGATTGTTAGAAGTATGATCAAAGTGTGTGGTACCGCGGTTGTAGAAAAAATGTCTGGTGATGTGTCGTGAAATGATAAAATTTGTGCAGCCGTCTACAAAAATAAACAAGGGTATCGAAGATAGTTCTTTAGCACATGACTTGACAAAAAGAAGAGAAATAGACTAGAAAATGATTACCAAGACAAAAAGAGTAAAGTAAAACTACTAGTCAAGGAAAGTAAAAATAAAATTAAAACTGCAAAAGAGAAGAAAATGCAAATCGATTTTAAAGAAAGCAAGAAACTGTTTTATAAACTGGCGATAATTAGTATAAAAAAAGGAAGAAATACAAAGTTAGTCAGCATAAAAAATAGCAGAGGTAAAATTAAAGGAAATAAAGCTATAGGGTGAAATAACTACACTATAGAACACAATATGAAATAGGACACGATACATTACATTACTTGGTTATAAAAGTCTGTGTCTCCGAGGTGAGTGATATGATTGAAAACCAAAAGAATAGTAAGGCTGCTGCTGTAAACAGTATGACCGCTGAAATGCCTTAATACGGTGGTGACCACATATCTCACAGGCTGTGCGAATTAATAAATTTATCTATCGAGATGAGAGAAGTTCCTGATGACTGAAAAAAGCGATTATCGTACCAATGTACAAAGGAAAGGGCAACAAAAGCAAGTGCAATAATTACAAAGACACCAGCTTATTGAGTACCGTAAACAAAATATATTCAAAAATACTTATTTGTAGATTAATAAAAATAACAGAAAAAAATATATGAAAAGTTCAAAGTGGATTCATGACAGGAAGATTATATACCGATCAAATATTTAACTCAAGACTGATTACAGGAAAAAGTTTAAGAGAAGAAAAAATATTTCTGTGCCTTTGTCGACCTAGAAAAAGCATTCGACAAAGTTAATAAAAGTAAACTTAAGGAAGTTCGGAAAGAATGCGAAGTCAATGGATGGCTTCTCCAATCAATAAAAGCAATGTATGCTAATAACAATGTAAGTCTAAGAGTAAATGGAAAACTGAGTGACTGGTTCGATTTTATGCAAAGTATTGGGCAAGGATGCATTATTTCCTTGTAGCTATTTATGAAATTTATAAACAAGTGTCTAAGAATAGCCTTTTCTCACAAAGAAGGTGTAGA
The DNA here is from genome assembly GCA_032357855.1 of Amphibolips quercusostensackenii. NCBI lineage: Eukaryota > Metazoa > Arthropoda > Insecta > Hymenoptera > Cynipidae > Amphibolips > Amphibolips quercusostensackenii. Next base: position 8,612 of record JAUELO010445501.1, on the reverse strand, counting down.
TTTTGGGACAGTCAAAGTACGTGGGTTAGCGTTCACAGATGACAAGACTGTTATGGAGACCTGGACCTACCAAGAAAATCATAAGAATTAAATCAACGCGATTAGCATGAAATTCCTAATAACATTGCGCGGTAAAACGCTAATGGAGAAAAAGAGTAATGATATAATTGTTCGAGAATGTAGTGTAAAGGACACACTTATTGACACATGTACTTTAAAAAACTGCGTTGAGGTGGTTTGGTGATTTTAAGAGAATGAAAGATAAATCACTGATAAAAAAAGTATGGTCACGTCGGTAGATATGTGCCATAGGGATATGTGCTTCTCTTTCTAGATTGATAAAATATATTTATGTGATTGCTGCGACACCTCGAGGAAAATAGTGCAGAACATGAAGCAAGTATGATACTTATGCTTCATATCCAAGTAATATGTGATCGATTTTGTAGAAAAAGCTCTATTTATTTCATTATGAGTACCTTATGTAGATTATTGTTTATAAAATAATAATTGATTTATAATTTTTCATTACCTAAAGCGAAAAAATCGTTTTGTCCACAGATTGTTTATATTTAAAGTGAATTAAGTGACGCATCCCTGACAATACCCGCGAAACGATTTTCATTCCCTTTTTTGTGTATAACTTCTGTAAACCTTTTAACATTTACATTGATATTAAAAATATTCTTAAATAGTTTTTGCATGCCTTGTAGGTAATTTGTGGCTCAATAAGCTCCATAGCTTGAGCGCCAGGGGAGCTGCATCGGCGCTTCCTGCGCGTCATACAACATTGTAGGTAATTTTTTAAACATTTCAGTATTTGTTGAAAAATGGTACACTGTGAAAGTCATTTTTTTTGTATTAAATAAATCGTTAAAATCGCTCTTGCATAAAAATTTTGATGCGGAATTTTATTGGATTTCATTCATAAAAACATCTCTAATCGAATGCTGAGCTGAGACAATTCTCAGAATTAAATACATTATGACGTCTTATTTTTAAAAATTTGTCTTTATGTTTTTTATTGTATAAATAAGGCTTAAAAAAATATAAAATTTTAAAATCATTATTACTTATCGACAAGAAAAGACTTGAATAAAGTTTTTGTGCATCAGCATATGTGCAGGTACACGAGAAAAACATAAATAATTAGTTTAATATAAGAGCTTATTGTTATTGAAAAATTTTTGTAGAAAACACATTATTGAGGAGCTCACCAGCAAAAAAAAACTTGCTTGTTGTCTAAGAGTGATAGCAATAATACCTAAAGACAAGTAAATTTTATTTCCGAAATGCAACCAAATCTGGATAAAAGTGAGTGTGAAAATTCGCTATTGAATCTAAAAGTTAAGCTTTAAAACTGAACCCGAACTTAAAAATAATAGAAATTCAATTTAAAAAATGCTTTGTTGACAAAGCGGTTCAACTCCTAAATAAATAGTTAAATGTGCTACTAAAAAAGATACATTTTGTCACGTGCCGAACAAAATTTGAGGGTGGTTTGAAAAAACTAAAAAAGAGAGAGACAAGTGTTGCTAATTATGTCAGGCTGGTAAGAACTGATTAATTATTTGTTTATGGGTTTGCAGTCATTAACGATCCTATAGGTATTACGACAATAAGGTATTGTGAATACATGACATGTAGTTGAGATAACAAATAATTTACTGGAAAGATAAAGAAAAGGTAAACAGTTGCATGAATTAAAAAACTTGCAATTAACTATCTGTTCCGAAAAAAGAAAAAGTGGTTGACTTGTCGATTGTATCTCCGATACGTCGTTGAACAGCTACGGAACACTGCCGGATGTTTGTATAAGCTTACTTTAAAGTGAATGAAAAAAAGTTGTAAAATAATGCACAATCACTGTTCACTAGCCGGACAATACACGGCCCTAAGCAGCTTCTGAATCCACTTTTAAGTTCTATTTCACAAACGTTAAACCAGCGGATTCTATTCAAAAATGACTCAGTTTGACTTGTCGATTGTATCTTCAATATACCGCAGAGCAGCAAAGAAACTCATTCGGATGTTTTACGTGAATTAAAGTGGACGAATAATCGCAAGGCAATTCAAGGATAAGTTCTTTTACAAATGTATAACCGTTAAAATTTATTCGCAAAGATACTTGTACGACTGCTGAAAGCGAAGGGACTTAGTTCACAACTTGATATTTTGTCACTTAGTTCACGAAGAGTTGAAAGTATGCGATTTGTTCCATGCTACATGTAGATCAAAGTTATCAGTACGACTGCTGAGAACATAAGACGATTAAAAGGTATAGCTCTAGAGTTATTATATGATGTGTTCATGCCAAAAGTCACACGCCGTAAAAAAAGTGAGCTATGGCAAGCGCGGTAACAAAAATGTGTTGTGGCACATCTTTGCATTAATCGGTAAGATGTAAATTGATACTTTCAGTATTAAGAGTCAAATGACTCAAGCGAGCAAGTGATAGTCTTGACATGCCAGTATAATACCTAAAAACTGGTATTGTATAACATGTTACGAATATGAGTACATTCATATGATAATAGATATAATTATAATTATATTATAATGGTAGTATTTGCTTTCAGCTTTTTAAATTAACCGAGCTTCATCAAACTATAGGTATCCTCCGAGTCTGTATTCTTCTGTGGTATTGCACTTTAAATTATCTTACTGTCCCTACCTGATCGACGGTAGTACATTTACAACAATCAGCTAGAAAATTAGATGAGTATTCATCATGCACCGCAATATTTATATAAGCCACTGTCTCTTGGTTTTCCCTAAAGTAAGGTGGGTGGCTTCCATTTAGGCGTTAGGGCAACATTCAAAAATTGCGGATGTAACAATTTTCCACTATGGAGATTAATTTTTTACCAAAAACGTGAAACAAATTTTCAACAAAACAAAAGAACTTTGAACCAGAAACAGACTTTCAACACCTTTTTTTCCAATTTTCAAGAAGTGCAATTATCAACTTCAAAGAGTAATTTTTATAGCCAAAAAATGTAATAGTTATCTCACAAAATAAAAAAATTAATTTTCAACGTAACTGATCAATTTAAAAAAAAATAGAACAATTTTCAATCAAAGAGACAAATTTTTAACTAACATAAATTTTTTTTTGTTAAATAATAAATCTCATACCAAAAATATGATTTCTTAAGAAAGTAGTTATACTTTTAACCAAATAGTCAAATTTTGAACCAGAAAAAAATAATATATGATCGTAAAGTTTAATTTTCTACTAAAACTTAAAAAGGACCTTTCAACAAAATGAATTTTAGTACACAATTTACAATTTGACTCAACTGTAGAAGATTATATGAATTGTGACATCAGTTTCAACGAATTTCGTAAAAACATTTTTTCTTTTACACCGACTCTAATGAAATGTCAATATTAGATAAGGCCAAGCGTGACGTCTATAATAATTCCAAGGATAACGACTGTAGGATATTTCATATAATCTCATCTTGAACGAGAATATTCATCAGTTGAATTTTTAACATAATTCTGTAAAAATACGTTAAAAAGTTTCTCCTATAATAAGAAAATATGAAAATTGTTCCTACTCTCGTATTATCCTTAGCAGTTATCCTTAATTCTATTGGTAAATATAATTATATATGATATCTATTATTTAGGTAGATTTTACTAGCCATACGCAATTTAGAATGGCTGCGTTTCGTTGCACATTTTATCTTAATTTCTTTACCTTGAAAAGTTTATTCAAGTTTCTCCTAGATGAGAACGAATTAAATTTTAAATTCATGCCGGAAAAAACTAGTATATGTGCGTGTGAAAAATATATAAATATATGTGTGTTTGTCAAATTTTCTCCTTTATTTTCTTCTTTTTTTCGTCTTTTTTCCCCTTTTCTTTTTTCCCCTTTTCTATTTTTCCCTTTACCTCCTTAAGTATTTTACTTTTTTCCTTTTCCCTTTTTCCCTTTTTGACTTTCTCTATTGTTCTTTTCCGCACACCGTTTTTTATGTTTTACGCATTTTCTGGATGAAACTCTCTGCTGTACAAGTAAAGCAAAACCGATACAACATAAATATGTTAGAAGATGATTCAGAGGTAGGAGGGGTTTGGTAAAATCTTACAGCTTCTTATGAGGAGCTTAGGAAGAACCGCAACATTCTAGCAATTTTTTTGAGAAAAGACAGTCATGAACAATGATATTGCTAAGTGAAAAGTTGCAAAGAGTTGAAATTTTCACAAAAAAACTATCTAGCATTACATTATAATAAGATATTTATAAATAAGAGTATATTAGTTAAACAATCATTTTGAATAACTTTATTAATTTTTATCTTGCCATAAGTACAGAATGGACAATAAGTTAAATATTTTTTAAAGAATTGTATTTTGCTAGCATAATTCCAATATAATATTATTAAAAACAATGATAAATTATTCAAACAATTTTTTTGTTAACTTGTAATAAATCTCACCAAACTCGGAATAAAAATTTGAAAAAAATCAAGAACTTCCAACAAAACTGCGAATTTCTAGAATTATTATAAAAAAAAAATTATTTCACATAGTAACAAATATGTAAAACACTGATTTCTGTCAAATATAATTGATCATCGCCTGGCTCTAACTAAAGAATTTGAAAGTAGTTGAAAAATTCGCGAATAAATAAATATGTTGTATGAACAATTCGTGTTCACATCTTATCATCAGTAAAAAGCAGTTTTTTGTATTATTATTTTTTTGTATTTTATAACTAGTTTAAAAGAGAACCGTTGAGTTTTATCTCGATTTACCTAGTATAGGTGATTCTCAAAAAAATTCACTGAAACGACTTTTTTTCTTAAGGAATATACGTGTTGAGCTTTACGGGACTTACGGTATATTTTATTGTCAACAGGATGTTTTATCTCTGAGTCTTTAAATCTATTTCAAAAAATTTAAGGTTCATTCCATCAATTATGAAAATGTGGTTAAGTACTTTTTCTTTCGGAAGAGAACAATATGCCAGGCAAGAAAAATTAAATTCTCTGTTTTTTATTGCAGAACTAAGTTTACAGTTCGACTGTCTACCTAATGGCGAACCAATTCCTGGTGTTTCTCGTGCCGGAACTTCTGATTCTCCTGACAGACATATTACTTCTGGAAGGTTTCTTTCTCTCGGCAGACCTCTTTCTCCGGGCATGCGTTTTCCTCATAACAGGTCCAGGTCTTCTTCTGCCTGGCAGTATTCTATACCTACATTTGGATTCAGTTTTGAACAATTTGAATCTATTCGACTTATTCCTAACTCTAACAAAAACCGGCAATTCGAATTACGAAGGTACACTTTTCCTCGTGATGCGCATATTTCAGTGAAAGAAAAATATAATGTCCTTGAACCCATACCAACCGAAGAACAAATTGTATTATCAACGTCGAGTGGTGACGTCTTTGCAATATTGGCAAGAAATAATGCAAGTTTGCGTGCAATATATACAAGAAGATATCTACGCACGAACTATGCCATCAAAAAACGGGTGAAAATAAACATGAACAGCGGTGCGGTTGAAGATATGACTCCAGAAGAAATTGAGGAATCTCCTACAGGCCAGGGTTACCCAATCTCAAAACATTTTCAAAAAGTATACGTGTAATTCTGATGAAGAGTCATAACAACTGCGTGTAGACATGCCTACTCTCGAACTGTAGATGGTTTTTTTTCATTGCGATAGCAGAGTTGTACACTACTTTTGACTACAAGATAATTTTTATTTGCAAAAAAATATATTAATAAAATAAAATATTGTTTTTGATGTGAAATTAAAAAGCATTTGGCTAACTGAACTACAAAACGTTCGAATAGGGCTATAAAATAATTCTGCTGCCGACCGTCGTTCGACTTTTTGGGTATTGACATTATTTGAAGGTTAACCTTGACGCATTCTTCTGTTTTTATTTAAAAAGCTATCAAATCTTTAGCATCAAAGATTGACTCATTAACCCTTTCAAATAAACATCAAACAGCCCTATAAAAAAAGTTGAGAAAAATGGACCTTTACGGGCCATGTTATGTAATCCCCCCAAAATTTGGTCTCTCAAAAAAAGGAGAATTAGAGTTTAAGAATAATAATTTTCCAACGAAAGTGCTGAATTTTTAACAAAAATGACGAATTGTCAACCGAACCTTGACGCCAACGCAGTTTTATTGTATAAGTACAAAAAATTTGTATCATTTTCCTCTACAGTTTCGAAATCTGCTATAGCAACATTAACATATCTTCCAGCTTCAAAGCGTACATTGTCTTTCAGATATCAAATGATAATAATAATTCAAGCTTATTATATTTAGACGAGGTTTTCATCACTTTTAAAAACCTGACGTACGTTTTCATGTATACCCACTGAATTCCTTTGTATCTTTTAGAAGTTGAAAACAGCTAAGATTTTTATAACTATTTGATGAAACGAAAATTAAAGTCTACGTTTGGTACTACGCCTACAAGATCTTGAAGCCTAGAACTCACAAATTTGTAAGCTAAACGCTAGGCTTTTTATAGCTACTCAAAAAAATCAACATTAACTTAAAACATAATATAAACAGAATCTTCAAAATTCAATAACCACAAAATGTTCAAAATTAAACACATCTAAAACTATCAAAGCTCATTATCAACAAAATCCTCTAACTCAAAGATAAACACATCTTATGTTCAAATCTAAATAAAAGTAAGGCGCAGTATGCCGATCAATTGCGTTATCTTAGCCTTGTTAATATGGATAATGATAGAAAGGGTGGCTGCTGGTAAAAGAAAAGATCCCTAACTCTGTAAATAATAACACTCAGCGTTCATGTCCAAACTAAACATTTTCAAAGGTAACAAATTAACTGTATCTAATCTACTTGTATGTGTAACCCAACCAAAATACTCTATAAGAGATTATGCTCTTGTACATTTTTTATACATTGTTTCAATTTATACACTGACTCTAGGAATAAGACTAGTTGCTAAACAACGACGCGACCAAGCGCCGTTGAATTCTTTTTAAAAGAAACCCAACAACTTCATTACAGCAAGAACACTACAGCAAAAATCAAAAGCAAAAATGGGCACGTGTTGATCAGTTTCTTCGACTGAATACACTCAAAACAAATGGTTTTGCCGGGTAAAAGTAGATGAATCTGCTTCGATGCTGCCTCTGGAAAACGCAAGTTTATACAGAAAAATGGACGCAATTGCAACTCCTAACTTAACATTCTCAAAAATCAATGAGAAACAGGACGATCTTAGCATTCTCTTGTTTGGTTTTTTTCATGCCTTCCCCTTCTAGTGGCTCGTAAGCCGATGGGCGGAGCTGGCATGACGTCAGATCACATGAAGTAGCGGACCTCTGTGCTAACTTCTTTGGGTGCTAGCTACCAAAGTAGTTTATACAAATCTAAACATATAGTATATTGTCCAACTAGAAGTGGCTTATTTAATAAATAATTATCCTCCTTACTCTCCTGTAAAACCTGTTGGCGACAGCCTGAAACCAGAATTTTTCTTTAACTGCAAAAGATATTCTCTGATACCAGTAGCCCCAACAGTAATAATCCAGACCTGAGATAAAGGGCATCGAAGCAAAGATCTTTTGTAAGGGGCGATGTACTCGTCTGAGCGTTAGTTGCTCACCATGATTTCAGCGGCGCAACTTGTATATTTCTGGAGCTCAGCATCTTGACTACATCGAGTATTTCTAGATCTTTTGAAGTCAGGTCGAAGTAACGGTTTTTTTAGATTTTCCTCCAAGAACTTCGTAGTTGGTGACATTTTATCGGATAGAAAACAATACCAAACAAAATAGAATCAGTTTTCAAAATACAAAGTCCTTATAATTGCAGCATCAGTCGTGGGTTACTGCACAGTTCCCGAGGCATTCCCTAGGGAGTACCAAGCAAGTTTTTAACCAAAGGTATATTAACTAAATTAATCAAATTTTAATGCAATAAATTCCAGCATAAGACACTTAATGTTTCACAGTTGGAAGCCATTGCAATATTTCACTAAATATGCTCAAATGAGAATCTATAAAAATGTTAGGAAAACAATTAGTCTTTTATTCAAAATCTCAAGCCTAAGGTACAAAAATAAATTACTTATTCTTTCAGGTAAAGAATGCCAAAAATTACAATTAGAAAAAAATAAAAAAAGATAGATATAAAGAAATTAGTAAAAAAAAATACTTTAGTGGAAAGAGAGATCAGAAGGCTTTAACAAGGATAATAAGTGTTTCACAGGACTGTGCAAAGTGATTCGAACGGAACTGATGCCTAATTTAAGGCACGTCAAAAGTCGATTTAAAAGACATTCGAACAGCCCTGCTTGTGTTGGGCAAAAAACGTTTTAAATCCGTTAGTTGAAAAATCTTCGGAATTTTCTAAAGAAAACTAAACCGAATTCGTCAATTCAAAAGTCTTTTGAATCGACTTTCGACGTGTTAAACTCGATTTAAATAAAAACGATTGAATATTGTTTTAAAAGTCATGGTAAATATTTAAATTGTCTATTAGTAATTATTTGTATGAAAAAGATGATGGAAATTGCTAAAAAGTAACAATAATACGTAAAAATGTAGTTGTTTAATTTTTGGGTCGTATTTGGGGCGCTGTGGGAGGG
>JAUELO010445480.1:0-13749 GCA_032357855.1 Amphibolips quercusostensackenii | reverse complement strand
TGTTCAGGCCTATACCGACCCAAAAACAAATTGTATTATCAAAATTCGATGGTGACGTCTTTGCAATATTGGAGAGTTATAATGTACTTGCTGGAATATATAAATATGCTAATAGGTATAGAAGACGGGCAAAAATCAACATGGAAAGCAAGACGGTTACGCTACTGACGCAAGAAGAAATCGATGCAATTACAGTAGGTTACCGCCGCCCAATCTTGTCGAATTATAGAGTAGTGTATGTGAATTCAAATCATTGGCGATCATAATTTGATATAATAGCATTTAAAATCAAAAAATAATGTTTGCGCTTTGAATTCAGATCAAAGTGTTTCATGTGACTGGTAATTACATTAACAAGTCAGCGTTTTATGGTTCTCAAGGTTTTAATATTGCGCCACAGTAGGTCAAAAAAATTTTGTACATTAAACCATTCTTATTCTATACTTTTCATTACATTTAAACGTTTTCTATGCTTGAAGTGTCTATAAATAATTTCCAGTGTGTAAGTTCATAGGTACCATGCATATAACTTACAATTATACACTACATATAAGAATAATCAATCTTATGCACATCCGGATATGAGACTACTTTAGAATATTGATCACATAGACAAAAGTTCTAGAACAACACGTGAAGTACAGTGGAACAGCGCTCCACTCACACTTAAATAAAAGGAGGCATCTTGCGTCTTCGTCGGCTTCTTCTTAGATTACTTTGACTTGTATCTGTAACTTAGCTTTTTCTACTTTCAGTTGCTGTATTGGAACATGTGTAAATTCTATGTAAAAGTATAAAGTTGTTTCATTTGATGTTTGTTATACGCACCTGGCGATCCCTATTACAATACCATAACATTTATTGCCAATCCTGCTAGAATCGAGGCAAACGACCCTTCAAAAGAAAAAAGTTAAGACCCCGATCTTCAAAAAGAAGCCTCAAAATAATGCAGAAAGATTTCTACGGAATTCACGAGGCAGAAAAACTACGGGATTTTATGGCATCTAAAGAAAATACAGCGAGGAGGGTTTCACGAAATTCAAAACAAGAGCTACGGGGCTCGCAATCAGGCAGAAGTGGCAACGGCCTAACAACGCAGCAAAGCAACGTAAAAAGCAGCAGCCAAGCAGGGGAACAGCAGCAACAAAGCAGCTAAGCAGAAAAAATCCTCTTTATTTTAAAGTGCCACGACTGCAAGTTTTAATTAAAGCAGGCGCAGCCCTCTGTATTCCTCAACAAACGAAAAGTACTTTGAGTTTACTCATACGTGAGATCAGCCCTGTAAATTAATGCCATTGTTTAAACGGGTAAAAGTGTTACGCACAAACTAAGTAAATAGAATTAGGCGAACTAGGAGCTTATTAAGACTTAAATGCTGCCTTTTAAAATTTATGTGAAAGAGGTGAAGTTTTTTATGTGTGACACGGAGACAGATACATAATTCACAAATATTAGTTGAAAGCATCAGAAACTCATTTCTAACGACAGACAATATGTCCCGCACATCTGCTCTTAAGGCAAACAAAACTCCATTCCCTCTTCGCATGACCTTAGATGAATTACTGAATTTAAGGATTACTAGAATGAAATGATGAAATCACAGATGAACGCTTTAGTAATAAATGTAAATTCATTTGCTAGACAGAACTAAAGGAGAATGTTTGAAATACGAAAAAAAAGGAAGATCGTGTGGGTTCAAAGGTGACATGGTCACAAAATGTGGGAACGCAAACAAGTCTTATCTGCGCGACGCACGCATCGCACTTATTTAGCGGTCTACGCAGATACATCAATAATTCCGGTTCATTGAATCTTTCAGCCGCACCAACCACTGAACCACTTCGCGATGTAGGCAACCGAGAGCAAGGTCAGGTTTCCATTGATTTTTCGTCATTTCAGGACGTGATAAAAACTATTAGGGAAATAAAGGGACATGATGACACAGAAATAGAAGACTTCATAAAGTCAGTTAAAAAGAAGAAAAAAAAGGTGTAGTCAAACCGATTTGCTATTGGACTTTATCAGAGCCGAAAAAATAAAATGCAATGCGGTAAGGTCAATTAGATATAGAAACATGAATTCTTTCAATGACTCGTATAGTGCATTATAAAAAAATTTATTGTTACTGGGATCTATATCCGTCTTGAGATCAAAATTAGGAAACATAAAACAGGAACAAGCAGAATTGACGCAAAATTTTTATTCAAGATACCGTCAAGCCGTTAACAAGCTAAGGTACGCAGTGCAAAGTGAGCATACAAGTAAAACGGAAAGGAAAATTGCTTTGAATATAGAAGACAAAGAATTTTGTTCAATGGATATTAGTTTAGTTTATCAAGAGAAATCGCTTTAAAATTTAAAACAAAAAAAATTGTCAATTCAATTGCAGATCAAAATTTAGCGATAGAAATGGGAATGTAGTTAGAGCAAGCGCAGCCGTTTCGTCTCTTGGTGCTCAATAAATCGATACCTGAATTTTAGCGACCGCAAATGCTAATACCTATCTCTAGATTCAAAGCAAATACAACACTATTTTGAAAATTAAACCAAAACATTTTACTAGGCAATCAATCACATGTGTCACAGGTCTGGAAAATTAGGTCACTTTGCAACACAATGTTACGTGAAAAACCAAAATTTGTAAAATATTTAAAACCTCAAAAAACCTTTTCAAGTCAGAGCAATACCAAAACATATATTTTAGGGAACAAAACAGAGGATACTTATTTAGATTGTCTGAAAGTATCCGAAGAGAATTTTTTAAGAGCAATTAGAATACGGGAAAACGTTTGAGTGTCAGCAGTACCTGGACAGTAGCAATCCTCCCAGGGAAGAAAAGCTGATAAAACAAAATAATAATTGTTAATAGACTCCGGGTCTTTAATCAATTTGATTAAAGAATTAGCTCTAGCATCAAACCCAACTACTCACCAATTCATTCAGAATTCCGCGATAGGAAATGACAAGCGCCAAAGAAGTAGAGCAACATATTTAAATTACTCAGGGTAAAATCAGCTCTTTCACATTATTGATGATGACTTTTCTTTGCCAGATAAAGGTCAAATCGGTTAATAATTTTTTTTGAATATGACAAATACGCGATCACACCTAAATTTTTGATTTGAGAAAATCAAAGATTACCATTACACAATGACGAAGAATACATGCCGCATAATTCAAATTAAGTTTGTCAAATTAAAACGAAAGATAATAATCAGGATATTTAAATTTGAAGTAATAAAAATGCACCATTTAGAATTCACATAATCATAAATAATGAAATAATTTCATTAATATTTAATCACAACAAAAAACCCATATAAATACCAAAATGAATTAATTATAAAAGGATGACGTCCATTAGATCACAAATTTGTGATTCTGAGAAATAAAACAGAATAGAATCTAATACAATGATCAAATTATTTTTAAAAACACGCGATTAGATAACATTAAGAATAATGTTAAATAGAAAATTCAAAAAATAATAATAAAATATAACGGAATTTTTAAATCAGATAAAGATTTACTACCTTGCACATATTCAACTAATCATGCTATCACTTTGAAGTATATATTGATGATATCGTTCATTTGGGAAAGCACTAATGGTACTTAATAGAAATTTGATTCACATTTAAAAAAAAAATAGAAAATTAGAATAACGATTAAAACCCTCAAGATGGGAACACGTTAGACCCAAATCAAAATATTCAAGTCATTTGATAACAAAAGACCAAGTTAAATATAACCCAGCTTAAGTGGAAGCGGTTCAGAATTTTTAGGAACTCAAAACTATTAAACATATTTAATCATCCTCAGGACTTTTAAGTTTGTATAGGAAAATTATAAAAAACTTTTTAAGTATAGCAAAACATTTGACAAACCCAATAAAAAAGGAAGTAATTTTTGATTGGACACACAGGTGTTAAAAAAGTTTTTAACAATTAAAAGAACTTTTAGGCAAGGCACTAGTATTACGAATTTTAAATTTTAAAGAAGAATCCTTATTAAGAAAGCTCTAAGCGATATTGCCGTTTTCGATAGTAACGACTCTTTTAAAAGGCTTTCTTTTCGCGTGTGACAAAATGTTCCGCTCAGTAACTGTAAGTTAGAATGATTTAGTGTTGTATCATCAGGCTTTTTTAGGTTTACAAACTTCTTTTGATCCGAAAACATGTAAGACGTGCAGCTCATGTCCATACATCGACTATTAACTCCATTTTTAGTTTTCAAAGCTGGATCTGCAACAGTTTTATCTATCATCAAGAAGCATACTTTTTAATAGCTCGTCGCTTTTTTCCTAGACTTTTGTTGCCAAAACTCTTTGGTAAACAATCAGGTTACAGGTTTACTAACAGATCTGGAATTATTTCAACATCCATGTCGCCTAATACATCGAAACATCAAAACAATTTTTGATATGTGCACGTATATCTTCGTTATCTTCTATTTATTGTATTTTTCATTGGGACGGAAATGAAGTTTTGTTTACCGGTCCCTTTGATTAATCAATTGACTCCAATTTATAACATATTTTGTAGAAAGTCCTGCAACTTTTTATTTATTGCAGTTCCGATTCACAAGTAGCTGAAATGAAATTTAACTTAGCGATACGATCTGCGGTGTCCTAAGCCTTTAGCGCTGCTTCTGACGCTTCATCATGAGCTGCGACATCTGGTCGCTTATATTCACAGCACACACGTTTCCAAATATAATTTTTAATTAAAAGAACTTTTACCATATCGTAGTTGTTTTCACCGAGCATTTTAATCCGAGTTGAGTTTTCAACATTCTTTTTTATAGCTTTGCGTTAGATCCAAACGTTCTCTTTTTTAAAGCTCTGACAATTTGTGCTATTCTCAATCTGTTTTCGTATTTTGTGCTGGGCCAATACCCTTTTCGAACTAAACTAAATCCAGTACAGTGAATTTTACTTAAGTAAATGTGTAGTATATTACTTATTCAATATAAAATATGAATATTAAGAAATGTCAGAAAGACTTGAAAGGAAATAATTAATACGGTGTATACTGTATAGCTATATGAAGGTAGGTTCGCAGGTTGATGTTATAAATAATATAATCTTTTAACGCGGAATTTAAAATATTGATGTCTTGACATTAGTTATTTACCTAACTACAAATAAAAATTGGACAAAAAATGAAAAATTCTTGGGAACACTAAAATTTTTTAGCAATATTCTAATAGTATATTATTAACAATGTAATCATTAAAAAAAAACAATAATTTTTGGTTGTTGATTTAAAAAAAAATGTGAGCTAATTATTTACTTATGTATGCACTAAATGAAAAAACTAATTGAACTATTAATTCATTGATTTCTAGATTAATTAGTTGATTAATTGACAGATGAATTACTTGCTAGTAGCAGATGGAGTACGTCGTGAAGATTTGAAAATTGTTTGACAAAATGAATTTTTAAATTCAAACTTTACATTCTTATGATGTATACTTGTTAATAAAACATGGTATGTATAAAATGTGAATTTTACAAAATGAAATTATCACAACTGAGTAATTTTCTTCGAACTATACATTTATATAATTATAAATATTATTTTCTATTTATGTATGGATATTTTCTCTAACCTTTGAAAACAAGTTTTATTATTATATATTATTATAATTTTTTCTTATAATGATTTTTAAACACTAAAAATAAGCATCTAATACTCTACGTCCGCGCTTTTGTGGAAAAGAAAGTCTCTTGTGGAAAAGAGATTAATCTGATTATTCTTCAAAAACTGATCTCTTTCATAAAATTTTCAATTAATAATGAGTAAACAATATGAAAGCAGTAACTTTTTAATTTTTTCCTTATTAACTTTTGACAACAGATGATTTATGACAAACTTGGTCAAAGAATTGTGCTATTAGATAGTAGTTTACAATGAAAAAATGCTTGTCATGTAGATACATAATAACCGAGGACGAGGTGGCGAAAATTTCGCAATTTTTTTTGATTTTATTTAACTCTATGCCATACCCCTGCTTCTGTTCAAGATTTACAATGTCGGTTAATTTTATGCACCTTATATAAAATTGTAGCTCATACTAAGTGTCTTTAATCCAATTTAAATATTTTAAAAGCATAAGCGTAAGGCCTGTTATCTGTAAGATAACGGCTACAGAAAATATTGCATAATTAATAATTAGAGCCCAGAAAATATAATAGTATAATAATATAATATACGTATGTATAATTCAAGGAATATTTTTAAGCTTTCTGCAAATAATTATGCTTAAATGCCCTTACACGGTGATATTAATACTTTAAAATCATATAATAAATTACCGAAAATATTATACACTGCCGCCACTGCAAGGCTAATATTGGTAATATTTTTAAACTACACTGATTTTGGCGTATTTTTTAATATCGGCGTTTTTTTAGCATAAAATACTAACGTTTAAAAAATTGACGGCTGGGAAAGCAGCACCGATGGAGCGCTTGGCCATTAGGCAGGAGAGGGGCTAACGCGTAGTGAACGAGTCAAACAAGACGACCAATCGTAAAACGAGACAGATCTTGTTAACAACGCGTTATCCCCACTCCTGCTTACTAGCCAAGCGCTGTGTGGGTTCTGCTTTCCGAGCCGTCAATTTAATTCTCTCTTTCCTGTTTTAGAGTTAGGTTTACGGTTCGAATGACTACCTAATGGCGCTCCTATTCATGGCGTTTTTCGTAGTAAATCTTTTTATTTTTATAAAAAAAATAATTTATCTGAGAGGACTCTTTCTCCTGCCGAGCTTCCTTTTCGTGACACTTCGACGTCTTCTCCTACCAAATGTGCTCATGTTGCCAGGTGCATTGCTCCTCCTACAATGATTTTTTCTTCTCAAGGATGTTGATATAAACTGGACCAATTTTAATTTATCAGGGTTATTTCCAAAGTGAGTTCACACTGAATATTCGAACTTCGAGAATACATTTTCTTGACAGTGCGCATTCATAGTGTATACAATTTTATAAAATTATTCTCATGACTTTTTTGGAATAAAATGACATTACCAGATTTAAAAATCCAAAAAAGAAAACGAAAACATACATTCAAGGCCCAAAATCGCACGATGACGAAAGAAGTCACAAAAAGAAAAATGTGGCTTTTTAAAAGGTCTACAAGAATATCAAACCGGATTTTTTAATTTTTTTGCAATTGAAAATTTGAATTTTTATCGCACAAAAACTAATGAATTGTTGCATTTTCATGACAATGTGAAGGTATTAGTTTCATGCAAAAACTCACTTTCGCGTATTCTTTCAAATCTTCACGTTCTAAGACCCCTAAAATCCGAAAAAATCATTTCTACGATGGTGTCTGTCTGTCTGTCGTCGTCGTCATTGTCTTCGTTGTCGTCTGTCTACCGGATATCTTTTGAACTATTAGGCAGGTAATAATGTTTGTTGGCACACAGTTTTAATGACTAAAGAAATCAAGTTTGTTAACCAGACACTTTAAATAAAAATTCAAAAATCCAAAGAAGCAAAGGAAAAAGGAACATTTTAAGCCAAACCACGCACGATAAGTAAAAAAATTCACAAAAGAAAAACGTTGCTTTTTCAAATCCTTACTAAATTATTGTGACAACTTTTTAATTTTTATAACAATTCAAAAATTAAAATTTCGATCGCTCAAAGAACGATGAAAAATAAAGGTTTCCATTTCGCGGTCAAACTATGCAATATACAAAAAAAAGGTTATTTTTAAAAAACTGTGCTACGAAAAAATACGCAGTTTTGTTTCACATCGTAAAAACAAAATTAAACGTTAAAAAATTAAATTTTTGGAAATCGGTCACAAACTATGAAACAAAATGGAAAAACAAAATTCGCTAATTCATAAAAGAGTACAAATTTGTTATGAAAATTTTTTCGACAGGACGCATAATTTTTGTTTTAATTGTAAAAAATTGCATTGAAAATAAAACATTTTAAAACATTGTCGTCCAGATTGACATAAACCGTATAAAGCCTGCTTCAATCGACAGGACTTGTTCCTCTTCATAATTTCTAGAAGCGTTTCTAGCGATTGATAGGAAAGTTTTTTGTCTATTTTTGCATTTATTTGTGAGATATTATCTGAAAATTTTTCAATGAGCTTAAGTAGATTTATGTTAATCTTTTCTGCAATATCACTACTTAGGCAAGCATATAGAACATCTAGTTGATGCATCTCTACGTCCATCTAGACGTCCCAAAATTGCTTCTTTTATTGATATGTCAGAAATATTAATTTCTTGTAGATCTTCTTGATTTTTTGTTGCTTTAGCTTATAGTGGATGGTACTGTTGAGTAAGTCATTTCCTGTCAGAATTATTTTTGGTCTACCAGATACACTTCTAGCTACACGTAAAGGTTCTCCTTCGTGATTCTCTTAGTCAATGTTTTCGAAATTTCGAACTTTAATTTCTCCATCCTAATCTTCATGATTTTCGTATTAACAATCTTCTTTAATGTTGACATATTCAATATCATTAATTGGTGGCTTCTAGTCTTCAGCGTCTCCCCAAAAGTCTTTATCTTGGTTTAAAAAACATAATATTCCTTGATGATATTTCATCCACTCAAATCCTTGTTCTTGCTCTCTATCCGAAGTCTAAGAAAACTTAAATTTTATAATTTCAGGTTTAAATTTTCAGGTGTTTCAGTATCTTCTATTTCAGTGTTATTTTTTTTTATGTTTTGGAAAGAAGTTTTTAAATTTTTTATCAACCTCGAACTTATCCAACAACTTGATATCACGAGTAGCTTCTATAGTTCTGGAGTCAGGTCACCATACTTTTTATGCTTTTTTTCCTTAAATGTGTCTGAAAAAGTTGCATTCTTTAGATCGTAAAGTTAATTTTCCTTCTTCCGACAGAATCAGAGTTATTATTGCTTTAGCCCAAAAATGTGGGGGGATATTGACTTAAATCTTCATGCAGGTAACTATTTTTGTTAATGTTATGTTCGTTTTTCCAACTATCTTATTGTGTTGTGAAATGTGTTAAACAGTTAATCTTCTTTTAATTTCGGTTGAATTCAGGTAATAATTCAAGTTTTTATCCAGATACTCGGTCCGATTGTCTGATTACCAGTTCTTAATTTTCTTACCATTTTGACTTTCAACCACATTCTTATAGTCTTTGCTTGCGGATAGTGTCTCGCTTTTCTTTATGAAAAAGCTTACTATGCAACATCGGGTATGATTATCTGAAAAAAACCATATATATTATTTCTTCCTAGAAATGCTATCCACATTAGACTACATACATCAGCACGGGCTATTTGGAATGCTTCTATGGATTTTTCTGATTTTTTCGAGCACGGTTTCCGCATCATTTTTACCTTGAAACAAACAGTACAAGGCCGTACTTTGTCATTTTTTTCCAGCTTAAATCCATGAGCAAGTTTCTTGACCTTTGATTTCTTCAAACTTTTCTCATTAAGATGTCTAGATCGTTTGTGCCAGACTATAAAATTTTTTGGGACAAGTTTAGCAATAAGATATCCTGCTTGCTTTATGTGCTCAGATATAAATATATTATAAATTATGAACACGTGTAACCCTCAACCTAATTAATTTTTTTTATCTATCAGTACAGCAGATTTTTTATCAAAAATTGCTTTTAATCATTTGTCTGTAATTTTAGCAAATGACATCAAATTCGGTTTTAAATCAGAAAAAAAATGTTATCTTTGGCGTCGTCACTTTCTAAAGCGCTACTTGTCAGATTTAGTGTTGTATGATCATGCTTTTAATGATTACAAACTTCTTCGGATCCAAAAACATGTAGGACGTGCAGCTACTGTCCATACACCAGCTATTTACTCCATTTTCAGCTTTCAAAGATAGTTCTGCAACATATTCGTTCGTAGCCAAGAAGCTTACTTCTTCATAGCTCGTCGATTTCTTTTTTCTTAGAAATCCTATCTTTTCGACATTTCCAGTGCTTTCTTTCTTCGACCAGCAATCTGCATCTTATGACTAATTTTCGCGCAATAAAAACCCTTGATTTCCTTCGGCTTTTCATTTCCCCGGAATTCTTGTTTTTTAATAGTTAATTGCTTGCCACTATGACATCTGAATCAATTTCAATAATCTTTATTCGTGAGCCAATTTCTTCAAACATTTTGATGTTTAAAACCTCTGGTGTAGGGAGCGCGTCTCTGTACTTTATTGCACAACTAAAGTTGTCAAACATTTTAATAAACTTTAAAGAAACAGGATTGCTAACAGATCCAGATATATTTCAACATCTATGTCACCTAATTCATCGACCTCAAAACAATTTTCTATAAGTGTACGTATATCTCCGTCATTTTCCATTCGTTGCATTGATAATTGTGACAGAAATGAGGTTTTCTTTGCCTTTCACTTTGAATGATAAATTGACTTGAATTTATTCCATTCTTCGTGGGAAGTCCTGCAACTTTTGTTTTGTTTCAGTTCTGATTCACAAGTAGCTAAAATCATATTTGACTTAGCGATACGATCTGCAGTGTCCCAAGCCTTTTTTGCTACTTCTGACGCTTTATCATAAGCTGTGACATCTGATCGCTTATTTTCACCACACACACATTTCCAAGTATTATTTTAAATTGAAAAAGATTCTACCATAATTTTTAAGGTGTCACAGTTTTTTCAATAAGCATTTAAAGCCAAAATGAGTTTTCAACATTCTTTTTTAAAGCGTTGCCTTAGATCCAAACGTTTTCTTTTTTGAACCGCAGACAACTTGTACTTTTCCTAACCTGTTTTCGTATTTTAAGCTAGGCAGATAAAATGTTTAAACTATGCTTAATCAAGTACAGTAATTGGGACTTGAGTAACAATGTAGTGTATTACTTATCTATTATATACAGAGAATATTAGAAAATCTCAAAGTCCACAGGTTGGCAGGTATATATTATGAATAATATGATTTTTAAGCGCGGACAAATATAAAGCGAGGACAAGGTAATGAAATTCTAAAAATTTTCCGTGAATATTCTCTATTTCTGTGATAATAACTTTCTATAATATAGATAAACAAATTTCGTCCAGTCCTGTTTCGATAATGATCGTGTCATACCCCTACTTCTGCTTATGAAAAATAACATTGGTTAATTTTGTCCACCTTATATAAAATTTTGGTTTATATTAAAGATCGTTAGAAGCATAAGCGTAATGCCTGTTATCTGTAAGATAACAGCTACAGAAAATATTGCATAATTTATAATTAAACACAAAAAATTCTTTTGTTTAACTGTTAATTGAATTCTTGACTAATTTAATATTCAAATTTTTTTATACTTAAAAAAAAGCAGGTTCGTTCATACTCTGGTCTGCTACTTGGCAATCATCCTTTATTCTATTGGTAAATGTAATAATATAATATACGTATATACAATTTTAGGAATATTTTAAAGCTTTCCGCAAATTAATTATGATTTTTATACACTAGCACGGTTAAAATAATACCGTCAAATTATCTAACAAATTACTTAAAATATTATACAATACTGCCACTGCAAAACTTATTTTGGTTACAACTGAAAACTGGACTGATTTTGACGTACTTCTTAGTATCAGCGTTGTTGTGTGCTCAAAATACTAAAGTTTAAAAAATTAAATTTTCTATTTTTTGTTGTAGAGTTAAGTTTGCAGTTTGAATGTCTACCTGATGGCGCCCCTATTCCTGTTGTTCCTCGTAATGAATCTTTTTATTTTTTGAAAGAAATAATTTATCCGAAAGGTCTCTTTCTCCCGCCGAGCTTTCTGTTCGTGATAGATCCATGTCTCCACCTGCCAATCGCCCTCCTGTTGAAAGGTGCATAGTTCCTCCTGCAACGATTTTGTCTTCTGACGGATGTAGATATGAACTTAACTAATTTAGATTTATTCGGTTTACTTCCAATGTGCGTCCGCGCTGGATATTCGAACTTCGAGAATACATTTTTCCTGCCAGTGCGCGACTGAAAATAAGAACAGGAGGGGGTTCGTTTGGGCCTATACCAACCCAAAGACAAATTGTATTATCAAAATCCGATGGTGAAGTTTTCGCGATATTGGAGAGTAATAATGCTCTTGCTGAAATATATAAATATTCCGATAGGCATAGAAGAAAGGCAAAAATCAACATGGAAAGCAGGACGTTTACCTTATTGACGCGAGAAGAAATCGATGCAATTCCAGTAGGTGATCGCCACCCAATCTTGTCAAATTATAGAGTAGTGTTTGTAACCTCTAATAATTGACGCCAATAATTTAATATAAAAACATCTAAAATCAAAAAGTAATCTTTGCGATTCGAATTTAGATCAGAATGTTTCATGTAACTGGTAATTACATTAAGAAGTCAACGTGTTACGTTTCTCGAGGCTTCAATATTTCTTCAGTGCTCTACTCAGTCTATTTATAAACATTAGGTGCAGTGGGTCAGAAAAAGTTATTGCAGATAAATCAATTTCTATCCTACACTATTCATAACATTTAAAGGTTTCCTATGCTTAAACTATCTATAAATAATTTTCAGTGGGTAATTTGTTAGGTACCATGCATATATGTTATGATTGCACACCCTATATACGAATAATTAATATCATGTACATCCGTATATGCTCCTACTTTAGAATAATGATCACACAGTCAAAAGTTCTAGAACAACACGTGAAGTAGGGTGGAACAGCGCTCCACCCACCTTAATATAAGAGGCGTCATTTTGTGCCTTCAGCGGCTTCTTCTTAGACCCCTTCGACTTGTATTTGTAACTCAGCTTATTCTATTCAGCTTCTTTTTTGTAACATGTGTCGTTTCTGTGCTAAAATATAAGATTGTTTTATATGATGTTTGTTATACTTACCTTTTTAATCCGCACCACAAGGCCATAACATTTTTTAGCGATTCTGACCGGATCGAGGCAAACGACTTTTTATAGGCAAAAAGTCAAGAGAGCAGATCTTTAAGAAGAACCTTAAAAAGGATGCAGAAAGAATCCTACAAAATTCACAATGGAGAAAATCTACGGCATTTCACGAAATTTAAAGAAAAGCAGCAAGAAGACTTTCAGGAAATTTAAAATGAGCGCTCCGGAGTTTTTCTGCGGTAGAGCCCGAAAACCAGAAAAAAAGTAAGTAAGTAAAAACTCAAGAATGAATGGAATCTAAAACAGACAGTGAGAGACAGAACTAAAATTAGATAGCGAATTCATTAGCTACTATACAACGTAAAGCTCTTGTATTCCGGAACTCCTTAAATTGGACGAGAGAAAGGGTACGCGACAACAGCGGTAAAATCCCTACGGGGCCTGCAATCAGGCAAAAGAAGCAACGGCCCAACGACGTAACAACGCAACGTATAAAGCCGCAGCCTAACAAGGGAAGAGCAAGAACAAAGCAGCAAAGCAGAAAAAATCATCTTCATTTTCAAGTGCCACAACGGCAAGTATTAATTAACGCAGGCGCAGCAAATATTGATCCACTGCGGTATTACGAAAATGGTTGTGAGTTGAGAAGATTGGGCTGTAAGAAGTGTTAATTTTGAATTAGAAAACTTGTACGTAGGATCAGACCCGTAAGGTAATCTTATTGTTTAAACGGGTAAACATTGTTACGCAAAAACAAGGCTAGGAAAACTAGACGAACTAGAAGCTTATTAGGACTAAAATACTGGCATTTGAAGTCTATAGGGAAGAGGTGACGTTTTTTATGAGTTACAGTGAGAGGAAAACAGACTCGACCGACATAGTCAAAAAGGATCAATA
>JAUELO010445426.1:0-13755 GCA_032357855.1 Amphibolips quercusostensackenii | reverse complement strand
TTCGCACAAGAAAATACGTTGCAGTGTTCAGGAGACGGCTCACGGACGAGCTGTCTGCGCACGACCATATAACGCTAAGCAATTGCGTGCAACCTGTCGTGCTGCTGCGGTCATTGTCGGTGCTTACGAAAGTGCGTTGCGAAGTTTGGTAGGAAGCGACGTACTCTTGTGTGTCACCGCTTCGACTGCAGCAGCAAAACAGGTTGCACATGATTGGATGACGATATGTGTTCGTGGGTAGACGGCTCATCAGTGAGACGTTTCTAAAAATTGATTAAAATAGCTTGACAGCTATTGAAATTCTATTAAAGAATTAAAATTTTTGTGTATCTCTCAAAATAATTTAGAATATTATAAAATATCCTATGACTTTAGACGTCCTGTAAAATCCTTTTATATTTTCCGAAATATTAGAAAATATTTTAAAACTGCATGTAAATTTTTAATATCCCTTAGAATTACTAAAACCCTTGGAAATCCTTATAAATTGTTTAAATTTCTTGAAAATCTTCAAGGATCTTTCAAAATATCCTTGAATATTTTTAAGCCTTGAAAATCCTTTTAAACTATTCAAATAAATAAAAAATTTCTTTGTATCTTTTAAAATTTCATTCAAATCTTTTACAATACATACATGTATCTTGAAGAGGATAAAAGATTTGAAATTTAATGAAAATACTAAAATCCACTGAAAATTTCTTCGTAATTTTTTTAAATAACTGAAAATATTTTGAATTCTTTAAAACCTTTCAAAAATTTCATAAAGATCTTGACATTGCTAGAGTGTTTAAAAAAATCTTCATCAAATCCTCTAATCATTTTGTCAAATTATCATCAGGATCAATGAATTAGAAGCTTTTAAAATTTTGTAAAATTTATTTAATCAAGAAAAATGGAGTTAATATAAAAGAATTTATGATTTCAAAAATAATTTCAAATCTCTTTAAATCTTTAAAGCCCCACAAATTACCTTACTCCTCATAAATAAATTTTTTTTAATCCACTAAAACAATATAAAATCACGTGCAATTTTATTTAATCTGGCGATATTTCTTAAAATCCTGGAACATTTGTCAGAATGCCTTCAGAGATTAAAAATCCCTCAAAACAATTAAAGTCCTCGCAAATCCTATAAAATTTTGCAAAATCGTTTCATAACTTCCAAAATTCAAAAACAGCCTTCATCTTTTAATAATTTGAACGCTTTAAAATCTCTCTACATTATGACACATTTTTTTAGAGTCTTCTTTAATTCCCTAAAATATTTCAAATTAAAGGTCCTGAAAATATCTTAGGAGGTATGAAAATACTCTAAAATTTCAAAAATCCGTTTAAATGATTGAAATCCATTGAGAAGTTCTCTGCATCTTTAAAAATATTTCGAAATATTTCGAAAGAATTCAAGAAAATTCAGAAATAGTTAAAGAACTGAATTGAAAAGTAATTAATCTATGAGTTAATTTATTTAAAGAAAAGTGACATCATAAAAAGTTAAATTATGGGCTGCACACAGGGTAGCATAGGGACCAAATATTAAAACTAGGGTACTTGAGGGAACTCCACTGAATAAAGGGTACAACAGGAAATATAAAGACTAGTCTGTAAGGTCTGAAAAAACTCCAGGTCATGTTTTCAATCACATAATATTATTAATAATCAAAAAATTAAACATCAAATTAAATTGGAAAGAGCTAAGTGGTCGTTAATTTTTTTCTTGAGAAAATAAGTTTCGAGGTATTTATTTAATTCTTATCACTTCGGCGATAAGAATCAAAGATAAACAAAATAAAAACGATACATAAAAGCACCAAAACTCAAGTGTTCAGTCAAAATACCATTTTTTCATTAAATAATATTTTCGTACGATTAAGATTTTTTCCTAAAATGTAATCCTTTTTCTTTTCAAAAAGCCTATCACAAACTATTATTGTCAGAAGAAGCTTGGTTTTTTTTTCACTTCACGATGCCCAGTAAAACATATTCACGCGATCTACGCCCGGAAAAAATTACTCAACAATTTTATTGTAAAGAAAATACTTTTTGCTGTTATATTTTTCTTCTCTAAAATTAACCGGACTCGTTCAGATGAAAGTATACAATATTTGCAAATGTTTTAGAAAATTTTAAGTCAAGACTCAGATTTGTATCGTTGCGCTATTATGAAATGTAAATATGAATATCTTATAAGGCCAACCTTGACTATAATAAATAAGATAATAACTGGAGGAAATATATAATCTAATAAAGAACTTGAATATCACTTGTTACAGTGTTAACTTAATTCTTCATAAGAGCAATAATCAGTTTCATACTAATTGAAAAAATGTCCATCGTTTATACTTTGCTTGTCACCTGGACGGTCATACTTAATTCTATTGGTAAATATAACACTATAATGTATGTTTAATTTTTAAAAAATTTTAAAGCTTTTTGCCAATAGCTATTACCCTGATATAATCCGCATTCTACATACAACTCTCGGTGACAGCCTAGTGTCTGAAGTTATCTTTGAATTGTTTTGGTCCGGAGTTGGGGGGATCCAAACGTAAACAGTCAGGGCCGCCTAAACCGCTTCCATAATATTTCGCAATACACTTGATTAAGTACGCGCGCACGTGCGGCCCTTCCGAGGCAAAAGTCGCAACATATGTCGCGCTGCGCACCGAAGAAATTTTCTGGAGTAGCCGTTCTAGGAAGACTGAAGCCGGGAGCACTGAAACAGAGAGTTTGGTGTAATCCAATTGCTAATCCTTTCTAAAACCTGTTCAAGAAAAAATTTTTGCTCAATATCTTGAAACAGTAAGAAAGATCTCAAGAACTGCGGAATTGGCTGAAAATCTTTTTAGATACTCGTTATATTAGTAAAATTTATTATTGCTGTAAAATCCAATATAACAGGAACACTGAAAATAGTTTTTGTTGAATTTGCTTCCGGAATTTCTAAGAATTATTTTTCAATAAAAAAAAAAATCTTCGCTAGAGCCGTTTAAAATAATCTAATAAAAATTTTGAAAAATTGAAATACCAAGATACTTATGCAACAATTACTCCTCCGTTTTTTTCTTGCAGATTTAAGTTCACAATTCGACTGTTTACCTAATGGCGCTCCTATTCCTGGTATTTGTCGTGTCGCAACATCTTTATCATCTGACATGCAGCATTCTTCTGTCAGATCTCTTTCTCCTGCCAGACTTTATTCTCTGAAAAGGCCTTCTCCTCCTGCCGCGTCACCTTTTCCTGACAGGTCCAGGTCTCCTACCTTGTTTATAGCTCCACCAACCACGCCCCCTTTTTCTGACATATTTGGATATGGACTTGACGAACTTCAATTTATTCGGCTCACTTCCTCTTACTATACGCGGCGACATTTTGAACTTCGAAGATACACTTTTTCAAAAAATAAACGAATTCTAATACTCACAGAACGAAATCGATACGGTCCTATGCCAATCCAAGAACAAATTGTATTATCAACGTTCGATGGCGACGCCTTTGCAATATTGGAGAGTGGTGAATTTCTTTCTGGAATATATAAACATAATGTTTGTACGGGACATAATGGACGGGTAAAAATAAACATGGAAAGCATCGTTATTACTCCATTGACCCCAGATGAAAAAAAGGAAACTCCAGTAGGCCGCCTTCGCCCAATCTCGTTGTATTTTAAAATAGAGCATGTAAACCACAATCATTTACATCATTAATTAAGTTTAAACACATTTAAATTTAAAATATGAAATTGGTTGTGATTCGAAGTCTCCTTAAAATGGTAGAAGTAATTTGTAAGAACAAATAATAATAAAAAGGCAATTTGACAGTTCGTAAACCATAAATCTCTTGTCAATGATCCAGCCAGTCTTCTTCATAAGCAAAACATATTTCGTTTCGTTCCCTCACGAAAATATTTTTGATGGAAGATTTTTATTATGTTATCAGTGACAGGAAATAAGTTGTTACTTTTTTTAAACAGTAACTATGCGAATAATTAGTTTTTCTATTACTTTCGAAATGTGGTTTTAACGCCTTTTTTCGACAATGCTTTTTAATTTTTATCGAGTTAACGAATGAAAATGTCTTAATAGCACAAGTAGAAAGTAATTAACTTTCAAGTTTTAAAGATGCCTAAAGCCTTTAATTTTTGTTTGCTCAATTAAATATTAAAAGAAATAATTTATGATAGACATATGTGAAATAGTTTGTTTAATTTCTTTCTAGGGTCCATCTTGGAACCGTCGAAATATCTTCAACCCCAACGTGCACACAACAGTTTCTGCTTAAAAAAATAGCCTGACTTTGATACTATTTCTCTTAAATTTAAAAATAAAAAAAATAGTTTTTTGAGCAAGAAGAAATTCCCCAATACCATAGTTTTTGTACCAAAAAGATTATTATATTTTATTTTGAAACATAAAATAATTTTTTATTTCAGATCGAAACGAAATGTTTTTCATTCTTATGAAAAATATGTATGCAAAAAGTTCACTTTTCAGCTTATTAGAGACAAAGAAAAATATTGAAATGAAAAAAGTGAAAAATAATGTTTTAAATATTATTAACTTTATAAATGCATAAAAATTTTTTTGAATTTGTTTTTTTTTTATTTTTAAAAATGTCATAATCTGAATAGATTTGTTCAGAATCATCCGCAAAAAATAATCATTTCCTATCTGCTGATTAACTTGTGTTATAGAGAAGTAAAAGAAAATTTTGATTTTCATAATAATAGATTTTTTTACGCTGGTTATTGATCATTAAAAATTGTTGGCGTTTACCAGTTAATTTAAAAAAAAGTAAACCAATAAATAAAAAGCCCTACAATCATTCAATATCATTAAATTTTTAGATTTTAATCTATATCTTAATTTTAATCTGGATTTTAATTCAGATCAAATTATTATTCAGACTCACAAACTATCTTTAATTATGTATGTTAAAAGTCATTATATATTGACCTTAAATAGTTTCTTTTTATAAAATTCAAAATCGAATTAATTCATCTTTTTGATTTTCACTTTTACAGTCAAATTCCTAATAAAAATATGATCTTTTCTGCCATTTTAGTACTTCAAACCTTTTTTAAACTTTTGGAAGAAAATTTTAGATGATAAAAAAAGGTTAAATAATTTTTGTTGTTGTAAAAGTGCTTTTAAAAGCTGTTTGAAGATAGATAATGTTTTGAAAAGAAGTCTAAAAAATCTGGAATATGCAAGACAATCTTAAATGATTACTGCTTCTTCAATTGTCTCAGAAGTTGACCCATTAGTTTCCAAGGTTAGGGATTCAAAGTAATTTTATGTTTTAATTGCATTTTATAACTAAACATATATTCAAATAAGTGTTCACTAAATAAAAAAATTATATGTTTTTATTTCTTTGTAGCTTAATGTTATGTATACGCAACGTTGGGATTTTCGCAAAACAAAAATTATTAATAAGTGTGTAATAGATTAAAACAGTTTCGTGAAGATGCACTTGACACATTCTACAAACATTAACAAGTAAATATCAAAGAGCTTTAGAACCTATTTGGTTTTTCTTTCGAAAGCAACTTAATCTATAAAGCAATTTAATCTTGACATTTGTTTATAAATATATATAAAACAAGCATAATTTTATTTTTGTATTTAATAAGTGTTTCAGACTATATTTCAAATAGCTCTAATTTTATTTTTAGCAATTCCTTAAATTTCATACATTAAATCTTTCTTTTTTTTCATTTCAATAGAATACTTCTTAAAAAAACAAAATTAAAAAATGGCAACTTTGCCTGTTATAAGAAGAAATGTGATTTTCATAATATTTAAATTTTCAAACATATAATATTAAAGATTATTATAAACGGTAAGAATACAAAATAAAAACGATAAGAATAAAGCGATAATAAATAAAAGTTCAGTGAAAGATTTAAGTTTTTGAATAAATAATATTCTTGTATGTTTGAACATTTTTCACATAAAAGGCAATCTTGTTTCCTTTAAAAAATACCGATAATAGACCTAAAAGCTAAAATTCTGAGCATTGCAGCAAAACTTACTATATTTGTTATGAAAGAGTTTCTTTCAAAACGTATATTTTTAAGAAGAGCTTGTTACATTTTGTTCTTAGATACCTAGTGAAAGATATTCATGTTGATCTTATCTCTAAATAACTTCAACTAAAACTTTTGTTCGTCTTTGAAACATACTAGATACCTAAAGAAAGATCTGAACAATATTTGCAAATAATTTTGAAAAGTTTCCGGTTAAGGTTCAGATTTTTCTCGATGCGCTATTCAAAAAAACTGCTTTTTTTTAGAATAGCCTCAGCCAAGGTCACCAACTTTTTTTTCTCAGACTGATTGCAGATAATAACATTTTGAGGGGACTGATATAAATGCTTTATTATTTTAGTACAACATCAAATTGTATGAATATATTAAGGTTAACTCAATGAAACGGAGGTCAGTGTTTTTCTTGAGTCTTTTTTTTCGAAGCCACCTAGTCCTTTTTGACTTTGCTGTTCTAGTTTTTCGCCAGTATCGCGTACTACGTCATGACCCTATGTACATAAATTATTGTGAACAATTTTTGAACTCAAGGGATTGATAGGTAAACTATAACACTCTAAATCATACAGAAACGGCTTTATCAAAAGGTAGTGAAAAAAGCTAATTATTGTATAGATTCAAAAGAGAGCATAAATACACACAATTGCGTCTGAAAGGTAATGATTAGTGGGATGAGATGAATAACTAGAAACCCAACCATTGATTTATAAAGAACACATGCGTACTCTTGAGACAACAAACTCTTACCTCATTAACTATGTCTGAACCTATTAGTTCTAAGAACGAGACGTCTGTTTACTGTCTGGACCTTCCATTGTTGAATCATGAGGATACGTAAAATTCCTGGACAACAAATCATTCAAACATAAATACCTATAATTTAAAAAATTATATTTAGATACATGCCTTTCTTTTTTCGTGTTCATCTCAGCGATAGATTAAATTTATTTTTCCACGCTTTAGAGAAGTGAATTGAAAAAATTAAAGCGTTATGAAAACTTTGTAATTTTTAATAAACTAAGATCTAAAGATTCCTTATGAGATCACCTTTTATTAAAAAAAATTAAAGTCTTCTGGTACTGACAACATGAATGAAGGACAATTATGAGATTAAACGAACTTACCTGTGAGTGAAGTTTTATCCTACTTGCATGATACGCCTCTTACGAAATGTTCAACCTGTAGTGCCTCCACTTATCACTAATGTCGCCACGTTTTTCAAAGCATCTAATGAAAAAACAGCATTATCCCTGTTTTTCCCGAGTCCGTATGTGACATAATTGTTTTTAAGCATCGCCAGGATTTTGTTTGGATTTTGAGGATTTTTCTCGAGTTGGGAATTTTAAGGGTGGGTGTTATCATTTCGGAAAAAGCGCCTCATACAATTAGGACCGACTTCACTCACAGGTAAGTCCGTTTAATCTCATAATTGTATTTGGCGCCTCTTTCTTCATGATCAACCTGTAGATGTTAAAGTATATGTTTTGGCGATTTAAGAGAAAAAGTTGTTTCAGATGTATGTTATAGTAAATAATTCTTAATTCAAGGTATGTGGCTTGAAACACGAATAATAAATAATGTTTTTTCTGATTGTTAATTGAATGCTGCTTTAGCGAACGCATTTTTATCTCTAGTTAATTGTAAGTTATAAAACTTTGCGAAAACTTTAGAGTTTTGTGTCCATTCTTCTGTTCTATGTACTGTGTCAAGATCTTACTCATTTCTACTGTCCGCTGAAGTAAACGCCTGTCACGTTGAATAAGCTGAAAAGACTTGGGTGTCTATTCCACATTCTTTTAAGAAATCTTTGACCCAACGACTTAAGGTTTGTGTCGTAACAGATTTGTGAGGCTTATCAAAGGTAATAAAAAGCGTTTTAATTTGTTTATGCATGTCTCTTGTTTTTTCTGTATAAATGCGCAGTGTAAAAGCCGCAACAAATTTTTCTTATTGATAATAATATGGTAACACTGAACAGGGATGTTTTCTGTAAATTTCCAATGTTTTCAGACGGTCTGGTATTTTAATTTCAAATTTATTTTCTTTTTGCTTGATCTTATTTATTTCTATCAACAGTAAAATCGGAATTTGATGACCTATAACTAGCGCAAAGGGATATTAGGTTTTTTATCTAATTTCCGAATGGAAAATCAAGATCCAAAGTGGACTCGGATTTTGATTTTAATAGTCATAAATTTGAAATTTTTTCAAAGAACTGTATTACTCTGGAATCTTGTACCATTCCAGGTCTCAAGAGCAACGATATAGCTGATCTATAACCATTCATTAATCTGTGTGCTACTCCTTTATTAAATAATTGGGTTAAAAAGTTAGTCCATCTGGGATCGTACCCAAAAATGGGTTCAAGCTATTTTCTGCAAAAAAAATTCACCATTTCTAAAAGCAAGAATTGTATTGTTTAATTAATGATTTTGTTAAAGATAAGATGGTGATTTTGATCGATGATGGTGGTATTTCTTTTAACTCAACCGCTCTCCTGACAAGACCCCGGCCACCAGGGTAATTTTTCCCCAAAATGTACCTGCTCTCTATCAGAGAAAAAAACATTATTTTTTGCTTGAATTTTTTTAAGCTTCGAGGTAAGCATGGTTTTAAATATAAAATACCAATGCTGATATGGCTAGTCCGGCACCACTACAATACCCAAAGCATTGTCACTTCTAAATTTTTGCAAAACTTCCATGATTATTGCACAAGAAGGAAATGCGTCAAAAAAGAAGTTTCACTACGAAAAAGTGAACCCGTCTGCTGTTATTAAGTCAACATCATTCTTTTGCTACACGTATTCTTTGCACTTTACGTTTTTCCTACTCGCAAAAAGGTCTATTTCTGGCTGACCGAGTACTGAATTTATTTTTTCAAAAGCCTGCTTAGATAGCCAAACTTCAGCATTTGGTTTCAAGCGGCGAGACTTTGCTTCAGCTGATTTGTTTATAGCTGGAAAGACGAACGTTGCATAAATCTAAATTTCTTTTTCTTCACAATATATTCATATAGTTATTGCAATTTCATTTAAATTTGCCTCTTAAACCAAAAAAAGATTCTAGAAGTTCTAACTAATTATTATTTTTTTACTTTTTATTTTCTTCCCAATATCCATTTGTTTTCTTCTTATTATAGCACGCTACCCACTCTAAAAGGGAGGTAACTGAAAAAATTTCTACTTAAAATCTAAGTCGCTTTATTGGGTTATAAGAAAGTACTCTTACACTTTTCTACTGACGCAACTCTTCTATCACCGATTCTGTTATAGTTAATTTTGCGTTGAAGTTGTCATCATTATTTGACAAGGCTGACCATTTTAACCTTTAAGAGGCTTTAGTGCAGACCCACCCGTAATTTACAGTCGGGCAACAAGACACTAAAGTACCTATTAATTCAGCGGAGACCCTGATAACCATTCTTTGATTTAAGCTTATTCTGTCGATTATTAATTTCATTTGAGACTTTGTTGCTTTTCGGTAACTCGGCTATCATTTTTCGAGATTTTTAATCAAAACCCATGTACCTTCAAGTGTGGGCTAGAGTCAACTAACTCGTGGGCTGAAGTCAAGTGACCTTCATTTATAATAATTATTAAACCTAAATTCTTGCGATTTTTTATCATTATTGTTATATTCTTAGTGCATTACGAGTAACAATTCTCTACCAGTAATGAATCATCTGAATAAACAATTGACGACAGCCCTAAGTTGTCAAAGGTATGAAACAACGGGTTTAACTATTTTTGTGAAAAAAAGTGCTGTACACAGTCGGAATTGTAAGAAACTAAATTCGTATTTTTGTTTTTCAAACATAAATCGTAAGAATTTGGGATGTAAATTATAAACCGAAAGTAAGTAATTAGCGTTTTTAAAAAATCGTTAAAGTTGTTCGTTGAAATGATCATATTAAGTAATTTCAGATTAATAATTAATCTGAACGATCCATCCGGCTCGGGCCTCAAAAATATATTCGAAATGAACTGATGTTCAAAAGCGTTTTATTAACCAACTGCTCCTTCTTACAATAAAGTAGCAATTAAGAGAGATATCTGAGATTCCTTTTTTACTGACCAGACTTTTTTACTTGAAGATGTATTTTGAATAGGTGGATTTTGAGATGGAATTTTGTATCCTTCAATCCAAGATAATATTATGGGGTCCGATGTGATTTTTTCCATTTATCCAAAAAAAATTTTGAGTCTATTCGCGATACTTCTTACTTGTTAAACTATCGGCGATTCCGAAGAGGTTTCTGTCCCTTTTTCAGTTGTTGATTGAAGTAGGTTTTGTTCGGGTAGCAAGTGGTGAAGTACTGGATGTTCTTTGAACCTTGAGGATTATTCGAATATCGTTGGCTCTGTTTCTGCACGTCCGACGTTCCTGCTCGTAAACAGGCCGGGACTTTTGAGTTTTTTAAATTCCTGGTTGTCTTCGATTTTAACCTGCCTTCAAGACCTTTTGTAGATTATGCCAAAAAAAATTCTCCAATAGTTGTTGCTTGAAAAGTTTTTTAAAAAGAGTTGTTAGAGATGTTCGCCAAAAATAAATTTCTTTGAATAATGAATTTATTATGTTGGAGATCTGTGAAGATTATGCTTACATCTCCTAAGATTTCAAAAATTCGCTTTTTAGATGTGTATATCTTTGTTTTTCTTAATATGGAGGAAACGATCTTTCCTACGGCTACCAAAGAGGCTAATATTTTTATTTGTTTCGCTATTATACGATTATCTCTTTCAATTAATGTTTCTTTGTCCCTAGCGGTAAATTTGATTTCTGGGTTCAGTTACAGAGAATCTATCAATGTAAGATTTTCTGGAGGATGATACTTTTTCAAGATATTTGTTTTTTGCTTCGTAGGTAAGCCTTGTTTCTCATATTCTTTTAGCAAATAGCGATTTCAGGATGTGAAGCCGTATCTAGTATCTTATCCTCGCAGATTCTATTTCCAATCAAATAAAGAGCTTCTTCATCCAAACAATTTTCTTTTAGAGCAGACTGATACATTTTCTGACTACTTTCTTAATTTACATCTAAGGCGTATGTCTAAGATAAGATACTGTTTACATCTAAAAAGAAAAAAAGAGTTGTGGGAAATTTCGTTTTCAGATCAGTGTCTGATAACCGCTGCACTCTAGCTTTTTCATCATTATTATTGCTTTAGGTTAGACCTTCAGATAATTAAGGGTCAGAGACAGTTATTCGTCTGTAAAGCGTGATTGTTATTCATGTCTAGATAAATATTAAATTAAGAAATGATTGCAGATTAAAATCTGTCAAAAGCTTAGAGGATAGGGCTTCTAGCGCGTAACTTACTTTTGGTCTGTAATGAATTTTAGGTAACAACCAGTTATACGCTTTGATTGTAGTACCTGTGAAGTGTGACTCCGATTACTTACTTACGTAAAACCAAATAATAAACATATATTATATCCTGTAGCTTTCCTATAAGGTTAAGGCCTCCTAATCATTTGAAGGTTAGAGCCTCTAAAGCATTGTGCAGGAACCTTTGTAACAAATGTCATATATTAGTTAATAGTTGAAGGCTAGAACCTGTCAACTGCCAAAAGGCTAAAGCCTTTACAGTCCGCCTTTGTTATGATGGTTATAATCAAAATTTTTTTGCTAGATGCCTGAAAAGTGTGACTTGACAACGCCGCTCATATTCACCGCTTTCAGGTAAAAACCTGCAAGGCGTGACTTGGCAACGTCGCTCACAAATTTAAAGGTAAATTTATTCCTTGATTTTTCAATAATATTCAGCTGCGGAAGAACCAATTTGATGATTTTCACCCACCTTAACTGTCTACAGAAGTCGTTTTGAATGAATCGTTGTCGTATAGTCAGCGCTTCCGATAACGCTGTTCTTCTCTTCTCTCTCTTTTCCTTCCAGCTGCTGAGACAGATGGAATATTTTCTTCTTCTGCTCATCACGCCACCTTCATACATTTTTATTTCCGGAAAAACGTAACGAGCTTGGCTCGATTGGCATAAAGCGAAAGTGGCGACATTGGTGATAAGTGAAGGTACTACAGGTTGATCATGGAGAAAGAGGCGCGAAATACAATTTAAGAATAAAATTATTTTTTGTTGACTTCAGATGTTCGTTATAGGAGTTTGATTAAATATTTTGTTTCTGAAATTATTAAATAATATCGGAAGAAATATATTTTTTATCAAGTATCACTTCATTGATAGAAGGATGTAATGTTAATGCCATAATATCCTTTACAAATGAGCAATCTATAATATTAAGTGTTTGTTAAAAGAACTATTTTATAACAATTATAATTCATGGTCAACCATTTTTTTTAATTTCAAAAATTCAGTATAGCGAAGCTCCTAAAATTTTAAAAATTAAAAAAACATTAAGGCTCAAAACATCTTTTATATGACACTATTATTTCTTCAGCTCTTATTAGAATTGCACGAACACTTGCAGATTCTGATATTTCTGACGTGTACTGGTTCCTTTTGAAATAATTATCGAAAAAACAAAAACAGTTATATATAATTTTAAAAGGTAAATTTAAATTCTCACTAAAAAATAGTACAAAAATGTAAAAAAAATATATATATAATAGCAGTTAAAATCCATTAAATATAAACAAACTTTCACTTTATGAATTACAGCCAATATTTACTCACAAAACTTTAAAATGAATGATGCATTTATGCTACTGATAGAAAAAAATCAAAGCCTAATTTTTATGTGATTTATAATTAAAAAAAAAAGTAGTCGATAATCAATTAATCGGTTCACAATATTAAAAGTATTAAACACTTATATTATTTGAAACTTTTAATATTAATTCTTACTTTATATATTTTTTTAATATAGAATTTCATGTTTGAAAATTTGAATTATTAGTAACCTTTTATGCTTATTTACAAGAAAATAAAAACATGATATGTAGGTATATTTTAAAAATTAAATTCAGATACTCATTTACGCACTGATGGAACAAGTAGTTAATGAAGAAATAAAGTTAATTTAAATATAAAATCAATTTGTGTTACTCAATTGAAAAACAATTTGAATTTAATCTTTATGTTATCTAATATTTTTAACAAAATTAATTCGCTAATAATAAATTAAACAGCTTAACAAAACAATCAAAGACTTTTTACATTATATACATTTTTGTTTTATTCAAAATTGTATTTATTCTACACATTTAACTTATTAATAAACTTTTATACTCATTTCAGAAAAGATTGTAACAGATGTGGGGATAATTTAAAAAATTGAATTCAGATAATCATTTCAAAAATTCGCAAACATTAAAAAAATTATATTATTGTCAAGAAAGTATTTTAAATAAAGAATAAACTTTTATCATGCAAATTATAGATAATATTTCATTGCATAACCTGAAAGTTAGTAATAAATATACGTCATATGATTAAAAATAGTTAGAATTTAACTTTATTTTATTTTATTCTTAGACAATTAATTGATCAGCTAATAATTAATCAGTTCGAAAAATACTTATAGTAATAATTAGTAAAATAAATAAAATAGTAATTAATTAGACAGTTCACAACATGAAAAGCATCAAACAATTTTTTTTTTATTGAAAGATTTTAGTAATGTTTACGATATTTTTTTTTAATTTGAAATTCATTTTTATACATTTACTTCATTAATGACCTTGAAATTTTTTTTTTTAATACATATATATATATATATATGCACATTTA